>VXAD01008599.1:564122-751450 GCA_013399195.1 Dicrurus megarhynchus
TGCTCCCCTGCCCTGACTTCCTTTATACCTTTCAAATCGTGTAGCATCTTCCTCTTGGAATGTGGGGACCCTATGAAGCCAGAACTGTTGCCAATATTATCCACTCCATATTCAAAGACCCATCCAGATTCAAGTCTGTTATCACTACATTTTGTGCTAAATATTCTTCTTCCGGGGTCCCTACCACTTACATTCTAGAGTTTGGGAAGAGCATCACAGACAGATGGCACAGAGCAGCGAGCCAGCCCTGCCTCTACCAGGTCTCCCCCTACCTGAGACTACCATATTTAAAGGCCAAATAAATTTTAAGGTTAAAACATCCAGGTTTTGTTGAGCCATTTCTTGGTTTTGAGAGGAACTGGCAAAAAGTAAACTTATTTACAGTAGTTTGTGGAGGAATTTAAATTACATCTGGCCCTTAGCCAAGTTCTGGCACTAGAGAGCACTACACTTCCTTGTCCTTGTCTGTATGTATCCAGCAGAGGAAAGCCAGAGGACAGGCACTGTGCAGGAACTTCCTGAACTTGTGTTCTCCTGGTGAGCCTCAAAAGGGTTCCCTCATCCCAGCAGAGCATCTGTCCCAGGCAAATTAGTGCTAGATAGCTTGAAAATAAACAGAATAACACCTACACCTCCACCTGCTCTACTCAGCAAACAAAATGCCTCTTTCTGCCTCACTTGCCTGGAACACCACGACAGAAGAAGCAGGTCTGACCCTCGCAGGGATCCAACAAGACATCTCATGCACAGCTTCTCTGGTTGATACACAGTTCCATCTCTTCTGCAGCCACACAGAACAACGGCTGTAAGAAGGCAGCACAAAACCCACCTTGCATCTACTCTACACAAGACTCAACCTCTTACTACCTGAACCACTTCTATGTCCAAATCACTACCTCTGTTTTTCTGCAAAAGGACTCCTTTTCACACCACACATGTGTAAAGCTGTTATCCTACAGTTTCTCCTCTAATAGAGTGCAGCCTTCCAGGTTCTTCTACCTCATCCAGAGCACAAAAAACCCACTACTTCTCCTCTGTTTCTCAAAGACCCGCTAGTGGCATCCGGAATATAAAACAGATAAATGAAAATGCACAAACAAACCAAAATAGAAGACATTTCCAGACTAAGGCAAAAGGTCTTACCTCAGGAGGAAAAACGTGCGTTGCTCTGCTGTGCTCCACACAGGTGCTTCTCCCCTGCCTAACTCCCATCAGGCTCCAGCCAGCCCATTAGCAGTTAATTTAGAAGTTCATAGGTGTTAACAGGATAAGTAGCAGAGTATTCTGCATATTTTGGTGTGGCAAAAGCCTGCCGTGGGGATATGGTTCACTTCATGCAGAACAGGTGAAATGTGTTTATCAAGCTAAGTTTAAGAAAAACCTCTCCAACTCAAAAATCTTTATTTTTCTTGTGCAAGCTTTTAGAATTTTGAAGCTACTGACTGTTTGCATTATCCCCCTCAGGTGATTAGAAGATTGTGGGCATTTCTATACTTGGCCTTCGTTTGCCCTGGGTTGTCTGAAACATGCACTTTCTAGCCATGCAACTTAGTACAATCGCTTTCTTTCTGAGCTTCCTTGTTTTTCTTTTTTTCCCCCCCAAATATATATAGCTCCAGTGCTGGTTATGCAGAATGGAGTGAGGAAAACATTTACTTTTGCTTCGGGTTGAAACTTACCTTCTGTAATGATTCCAGATGCTGGAAGTAAGTTAGAGACAAAAAGCTAATAAAAACATTAATTTCTGTCTTGATTACCTTTGCTTGGACAACTTCAACAAGAAGAGGAATTTTGCTTAAAAAGTTATTCTACCTCCTTTGGTTTCCCAGGCTATTGCCAGGAATTTGAACTGAAAAGATGTGGGAAGAATATGTTTCATAAAACACGGCATGATAATGAGGAAAATACACTGCTGAGTTACAAATGTGAGTGGTTTTGACAGTTGATGCTAATAAAGCCTTTCTCAAAACTTCTATTGCCTTGTTCTGGCTGTGCAGGCAGGACAAATGAAGGAAGCACAAAGAGGCTTTTGGCCTTTGACTTCCACCCAGGAGGTGTTGGACTGTGCTGCTGGAGGCTTCAGGCTAGGCTGTGTCCCATGGCTTCTCCACAGGATAGGCTGGGAGGAAAAATGATTCAGGAGGACCAAATTTAAATGAGGTTTGCATTGTCATTTCCAGGCAAATCACTCACCTCTCTTGAGTTCATATTCAGGCTGTGAATGTATTTTGTACCCTAGACAAGAACATCTAGCAGCCTATTTTCTGGCCTCTCCCTAGCTCTTGGAGTGAAATGGCAGGGTGACAGCCCCCAGCACATCCTCCCCAGCATCCTGGGAGCGTCTCAGAGCTGGAAGGAGAGACCTAACTGTGTGTGGTTCACCAAGCAACAGCCAGATTTCATGTGGGTCACTGCATCCTCTGCCTGTTCCATCTCCCCATAACATGAATTCTGGTTTAGTAGCTGCATAAGCCTAGACCCAAATGTTTTAGACCACCCATATGGAAATGACTAATAATCCGCTCACTTTGTGCTTTTGCACTCAGACGAGTATTTTTCACCAGAAGCTCTCAAAATTCAGTGGGTCCCCTTATATGTATTCCATAGAAACAGCCCTGTTCTTAGCACCCCAGAAACTGTATACACGTTTCTCATGTAGTACAGAATAGTTTCAGCTACACAGTTCACAGTCTAAATACACAGATTGAACAACTCAAGATATGGGAACAGAAAAGAAAGGTGAAACCTCTTGCCCAAGACCAATGATGACACAAAACCAGTTCCACTCCATCCACCACCCTTTGCTGGATCACACTCTCTTGCACTGCTTTAATTGCTCCCCATAGTTTCAATGAAGCAACATTGAACTGGAAAATGATGATTCTTTCGGGCCCTTCACATTAATCTTAGCAGACCTAATGGCCTCTTGAAATAGTTTTTTGCTTCTACTACTAGAAGGATGAGTGCTGGAGACTTGGTCCCGCACACTGTTCTACACCTGGGGTGCTAACACATGAATACTTCAGTAGTGGGATAACACCAGTTCCTGCAGAGAGAATGTGGGCAGGGATCCCATAAGTTATGCTTGAAGAAGAGCTGACAAGGGATGCCAAGTTTTGTCCATGTGTAAATTTACAGTTGGTGGCATTTCCACTGTAAGTGCCATTGTCAAGATTTTAGGATTGGATTGCAGAAAAAAAAAAAAAAAAGCATTTGACTGAAACTTGCCATTCAACTTCTCATCATCAGAGTAAAATACCATACTGTACCAAGAATGAAAAGAGAGAGAGAGAGAGAAAACAACAACATTTAGCAGGTTTTAAAATTATGCAGATATTTTTAATGGCTTTGGAGTATTCAGACACTCACTCATATGTCAGAAAACAGATTTGATTTATAGGAATGACATTTGGCAGAGCAATTAATCCATACTATGTTCTAATCATGTTTGGTATAGGGAGAGGAAAAAAAAAGTCAAACTTAGGTTTAAAGCTGATTGTGCCAGGAATTATTTTCAAAGAAGGCTCATAAGGGTTTTCAGTAAGCTCAAGGACAAAATCTGGTCTTTTATTCCTTCCCCACTCCATCACCCAACACAAGAACGAAGACTACATCCCACTTGCTAGCTGAAACTCAGTAACTAAATCTTCTTGCCTCCACTAGAGGTGAAACAGGAGTACAAACCTCTTCGGTTTCTGAACATAAGCTCTCCTTCCCACATTATTCCTCAGCCCTAGTAAGACTGTCTAACAGAAATCTTGAGAGGGAAACTATGGGTGGTTCATCAAAAAACGTTGCGGTTTCATCCAGCAGAACAGAAATTTGCCTTTGCGTGAATGCTTTTTGGTCTGCTTTGCCTTTCCCAGAATGAAACTTTAATTGATCTCCATAAAGTCCATTTCAGAAACATTATCTGAGGCAGGAATTTCCAGCTCCCCACCTGGCACTGCTTAGATCTCCACTGCCAGAGCATTTACACTTGGCTATGGGGGCTCTCATGCCACAGACAGCAGAACTGCTGCTCGGGCACCTGCAGCAACTTCCAGTGCAGCACACCGAGGCCAAGGGCAGAGTGGCACCTTCCCATCTGAGGCCCTGGGACCCTGTGTCCCCAAAATGGTGTTCTGCTGAGACCCAACCAGAGCAGCTGGGAGGCACAGCTCACAGCCCAGCAGCTGTCCCCGCTCCTTGAGGTACACCTGTGGCTGCTGACACCTTCTTGTTCTGTGCTGGGTTCGTGTAACCACGAGCCCGTGTGTCTCTTACTCTGGTTTGAATCCCTGATGTTGAATTCTGCAGAGGAAAACCACCCCGTGCTTCACATCCGGTGTGACAGACCATTAAGAAAAGCTTCTCTGACAAATCCATCGTGGAATACAAGAGCAAGCACTACATGGTGGTTTTCACTCACGGACTTTGCTGAAGCTGTGAGTTTCCTCACACAGTAACTGCACCATGTCTAACACAGCACTCGTGCCAGCTGGGAGAAATCTTTCTTAAAGGCTATTTTGTCTCAAATCCATCAGATTTAAATCTAACAGCTGTTCCACAACATACCAGTGGTTTATCTGTGCTTGAGCTTGTATCCTGGACTGCTCTCCACTGGTGGTTGGACATTTACCAACAAACAAACAAAAAAATGTAACACATAATTTGATTTTTCTGTTGCTGTTTTTTTTTAATTATAATTTTAAAAACCAGGCCTCCTCCCTTTACTAACTCTACTAACTCTCCTTCACACCCTACCTCCAGAAACTCCTGCTTAATTTATTCACAGATGAAAATATATTCCTCTATACTTCTTCCAGGCTAGCTTTAAAAATCTGAGGTTACACTTTTAAGACAAATAAGTAATTATTTTAGCATAATGGTTTTAACACCTGCTGTGAAGATTGCAAAACCATTCGCATTCTACCTCTAACTCAGTTTTTTGACACCCATAACTCAGAATATATTTGCCTCTGGGTTTAATAGCTTCCATATTCTTTTCTGTCTGAAGATGTATCATTAAATATTATTACTACTGGAGGTATGTTTGGGCAATATCTGACGTATTTGAACCAAAGGGAAAAGAAGAAAAATTTTGACCAGGTACACTATTTTTGGAAGATGAGCTAGCTGGCCTGAGCTAGCTTCTACTGAAAATTATACCTCTAGGAAAGATTAAGATAGGAGAGAAAAGTTCAAAAGACCATCAGGAGTGACTTTTGGGCCTGGTGTAAGAGTCACTGACTCCTTTGCAGACAAACAAGGATTCATCCCTTTGCAGGTTTGTACCAGCACACACATAAGAGCTTCCTTTGTGCCATACCTGGGCAATTTGCACCTTTTGCTTTGACTAATCTGCCCTCCAAACCCTCCTGTGTGGCCTCATGCCTGCGAGAGAGGGAAGGCAGCACTGTGTCAGGTGCTGAGATTTGCTCCTCAGGCTCCCAGGCTCTGCCCCACACTAGCTGGGGGGCAAGAGCACACACACAAATGCCCCAGGGACGCCACCCTTGGGCCACCAGCCAGCCTGGAGTGGAGCTGCTGCTGTCTCCACAGAGTACAGACTTATGGTTCTGTCCAGTCTTTCTATTGCCTTCCTGTTGGAAAAGCTCCTACCTGTTCAGATGTTGATCTCTGAGTGTCAAGGACAGTCCTTGCTCTTTTTGCCCCCTTCCCAGCAGCCAGCTCTTTTTGAGCCCTGGCTTTGATGTCAGCACGATGCTGTAAGCTTCTTCCACTGTGTGAAGTCAGTTGGAGGATGGGTTACCCAAGGCATGAATTCACAGATGACTTCTAGCCCAAATAGTCTGACACAAAAAAACCCCACAACATAAAATTATGAAATAATGACCAAATGTGGCATTTCAAGTTCCCTGCCTTTTCCAGAGGAGCGTCTCAGGCTGTTATACTCCCACACAAATTACTCAGATACAATTGGAACAGATAAAGATCCCAAACCAAGAAATATTTCATGCGCAAGCAGGAGGTCTGACCCAGTGCTCAGCTGAGTCAAAAGACACCTATTGGCTTCTCTAGGCCGTAATAACATGGAGTCTGATTTACATCTTTTCACATATAACTTGATATTTTACTATGAAAACTTTCCATTATACCTGCCTGAAGCTTTATCTCCTAGATTTACTACTAATCAGTGTTTTTTCCCTGCACTGACAGGCACTGTCTGAGGAGTCATTATTTCTCATACAAGTACACAAAACTGGTAAGTGTTTTCGGTTTGATGTTACAACTGCTCACTGTCACCTTGGTATCTGCTGCTGACAGTTATTCCCTCCACAAAAATCCTTGTCAGAGTGCTTACGTTTTTGCTGGAAGGCTTTCAAGTTCTCTTCGAGAGCCGAAATCCACATCACACGCAGGCACACAGGCATGCACACACACTGCTTTAAGTATCATAACAAATGATACCATAAGCCTTTCCAAAGCATCTAAGAGAGCTCTTCTCTTTCACAGGATAATGTGTGTGGATTTTTCTGAGGATGCTTTACACGTTGTTTTTTAGTTGACTTGTTTGGTTGATTTCTTGTTGGTTTGGGTGGAGGAGGGGGGGTTGTTTTGTGCTTGGGTTTTTGTTGGGTTTTTTTTAATAATAGGAAATAGGTGTTTCCTCAGTGCCTGAATTTTGAAATCTGTAGTGTGGGTTCTTCAGTAGATGTGGCAGCATGTGGGTATTCTCTCCTGTTTTTAGAACTCAAGTTGCTATAACAACCTACGGCATCTGTTCAGCCCACTACCTAAGCCGCCTTTTTCCTTTCTTTCTCTTTTTTTTTTTTTTTCTTTTTTTTCCTTTTGGGTCTCCTATTCTTCTGAAGTCAAGTGCTTTGCTTTTTATTTAAGGAGCTAGCTTGTGCTCCAATGTGTATATGCAGAATGAGCTGAAAGAAGCCAAAATCTGTGCTGAAAAGATCACAACTTTTGGAGAGTATCTGGCTGAGTGGGACGAGCTCAGGGCTGGGCCCTGTTCCCGCTGAAGTGAAGACACACCAGTTCCTGCTGTGAGCCTGAAATTCACTACCACGTCTCATGAAAGTGGGGGTTACTCTGTTGAATGACAGACAAGTGATGGACACTACCAGGGAGCCATAGACAGAACAAGAGCCAACAGATGGACAATCTTGTATAACTGGCTCCGTATAATTATTATGTTTCCTCTTTAGCAACTGCTTTCTTCTCTTCTGGAGAAAATTTTGATTTTTCTTGAAATGGATTTTTTCCAGATTGGTGGAGGGTGGGCAAGGAAGAAAAAATAAGAAAGATTTTTTTTTCATTCATACCAGAACAGCAGAACCATCTCAGTACTGGGGTTTGGAGGATATCCCAACTCTTCCGTGGGTTAGCTGCCCATATTTCATGCTTCATCATAGAGCACTGCCTCTGTAAAAGAGGAGCTTGTCACTGCTAAAGTCCCTGGCTGCAGTTCATCAGAGAACATACAGGCCAGTTTCAAAGTCCTATGCACGTCAAAGAATGGGAATGCAGGTACAATTCCCATAAAGAAGACAGACACTGGCTTCAACAGGAATATTTCTGGTTTATGATGAAATATTCTGGCTGTGAGTTTTTAAAAATACTTAGGATTTTCTATCCATATAAAACACTTTCATTAAAAGCTTTCCACAAAAAAGAAAAAAGCTTTCTAAAAAAGTGTTTGCATTTTCTCATTAGTCCAGCTCCAAAATGCTCCTACTGTCAATCAGCAGATAAGCAAGGCTGGGCATACACAGGACTGCCCAGCCCCACAGTCATGACTTGTCAGGAACCAGGAGAGGAGATGGCATTTCTTAGGGGCTTTAGGCCAAGCATGTTGAATGTCTTAGGAGCAATGGAGCAGTGTTCAGAGCAATCTGCTGGGCAGCCAATTCTCCCATGTATAATTCTGCACACGGGTAACTTGTCAGCAAACTGAGGTATAAGCTGCCCTGTCCTGACCCAAACGCACCTTCGGCTTAGTCCCCAAACCACGGCACTGCCAAGGCTTATGTTCAGAGCTGGAGACAAGGAGACAAGGCTCCTTGTGGGTAGGATTTGCAGGCTCCTGGCTGCCACGGGAGCTCTGCAGGGAGGTGGCACTGGGAAGCCAAGCTCCTTGTCGTCTCCTGCAGCTGTCCCTGCCTGCAAGGAAGCTCTCCAGTAAAAAGAGATCACACAGCTAGTGAAAGGCCTGGTGTGCTAGAGTGATGCATCGTGTCACTCCAGCCTTCGTCATTCCATTCCCCTCTTACACCACATATTGAAGGCAAGAGTTCACAGGGACTAGGAGGCTCAGCAGCCAGCAGGGCTGAGCCACACAGGCAGGAGACAGTGGCCCTTAGATCAGAAGAAGCACTTCTGCAGGGCAGGAACTGACTCAGAGCTATCCCAGGGACTGGGAGCACAGAGAGCTCTGTCAAGACAGTCTTGCCTTTCTCTTTGCTAGATTAAACCTAATCTTAATCTTCACTTGTACCTAGACACAGAGCAATACTCATATCTACTAAGGGAAGACAGACATAGGCAAGGTGTCCTTCACCTCACATAAGGACTTTTAGAACTAACTATAAGTAATCCAGTGCCATGAAAACTCCCATGAGGGGCAAAGAACCTGGTTTCCCATTTTTCTCAGGAATCATGAAATAATATTCTCTGAAATCACACCTTTCTCCTTCAAAGCTTCTGTGTATATTTGGTAACTTGTACATATGTCATTTCTGTACGACAGCCACAGCTCCCACCTGGAGTTTTGCAACATTGTCCACATGTTACCTTTCCTGCAGGATATAAATGTGTTACTGATACTATTTTTGCACTACGGAGAGAAAATGAGAAGAAAGAAAAAAAAGCAGAAGGAACGAAGTTGCATGTCAGCTACCAAACTGGGAGTCGCCTTGCCCTGTAGAAGAGAGACAAAGAGGAGCCACATCTCCCCTTTACCTTTCAAACACACAGAGACAGGGTCTCTCTCTCAGGATGAACACCATCCTGATCTTCCAGCAATGCTGTTGCTGGTCAGGGTCCTGAGGAGACACATCTGAACTGCCACACCTCACCCCCAGCAGGTAGCCCTGGCCTCTGAGGCTCCGCAGCTGCAAGGCTAAGGGCACTGCCAAGACGGGAGCATGAAAACCCATCAGTGCAGGAGCAGGCAGTGAGAGAGGACCTTCATTCATCAACAGCCAGCAACAGCCCTGGCCCTAGCAGTGCCTGCTGCTTCTTTTCCATAGTTTGAGGGCAAAAACATTGTGGGCATCCTCACTGTTATTCCAGCAGGATTTCTGTGGAACTGGTTGGAAAGAAGTGGAAAGACACAGAAGCAATTTTAGATATCATAGAGATCATGTAACCCAAAGTGAAAGTGGGAAGTGCATCCCCAAGAAAGATTTCAGTGCTAGGGCAGGAGCCAAATTTAAGAATCTAAACAGTGTGCCAGCTCCAGATCAAGAGCCAAAGAATGACTGCAGAGGGGTTTAGCCTGCAAATACTTCCTAGTGACAGCAAGTTTCACAGCGCAGCACATGGATCCTCACCTTTGGAGATACCCATGCACATGGACTACTGAGTAGAACAACAAACCTGGGCTAAGAATTGAAACCATTTCCAACATGCATATGTTTGGTTCTACTCTATAGGATAATGACTTCCTCTTAATCTCTTTCAGTCTTACCCAGGGTTGCAGTAAATCAGCATGTTGGGTTTGCTTAGCTGACCTGGCGTTCAGTATAAAGAATGTGTGATAAACCTTTACAATGTTCCCAAAAACTGGTTATTGGAAAGGCAGAAATCTCAAGATCAGCCTAGTGGAAAACACAGCCATACATAAATTTGACTTTCACTCTGAGAAACGATAGGGTGACCAAAAGATAACATCTGAATATTTTAAACTGACAAATTTATTTCTATTCTACTTTGCCAAGAGTTTGTCTCACTGATTTGGGCAGGAAAGAGGACATGTAGGCATCTGCTCATTCATCAACTTTCTCTAAATCCCAGGATTAATAGACTACTAGTACCGTGAAGCCTGAGCAGGAGATAATATAGCTAGAGTCAGACTTCAGTGTAACTTAATGCCCCAATCACAGAAGCATGAACTGACCCAGAGCCTTCAGTCCTAGGTGTAGGTTATAAACAAATGAAATAAAGATTTCTTTCATTGTAGACAACAGTTTTGATCACAAATGACTAGAGCTCCTTATGAAAAGTTAAGTAAACAATATTAAAATCTACCTTTTAAAGCTTTATTTCAAAATTTAATACTAAATTTTCATCCCTACTCTGCCAGAGTTTGAATCCAGACAAGTCAATCAATCTTTCAGTCGTATCTCTGCATTGATACTTAGAAATCATAGATCTAAAATAACAGATGTCCTTTTTTAATATGCTGAACTAAAATCCTAATGACAAACATCCTGATTAGTATGGCTGTTCTCTAAATGAGGATCCAGAACTGGGTCTCAAATCTACTGGGTGTCTTTGGAGGTCACAGTGGCCGCAGGGGAATGTGTTCCACCCTGACGATCAGGCAGAATTATAAATCCCTCTGAATATTTTGAGTGTTTGGTTCTTTGGTACAGTTTTGATCTCCTTGAAGTTCAGTTCAGCGGCATTAAAATCTGGACTCTTCCCTGTGTGCTTCCCACTTCAGCACTGACCACTTGTTAAATAATTCTTCTTCAGCCCAGCAAGGTGAACATGAACACATGCCTGTGTTCCTTGGGCAAGTAGTGACCAAACGCAGACCAAGAGATGTTTAAAAGTATTTTCATTATGCAGCATTTCCAGCTGCACTACTAACACTGTTCAAAACAGAAAGCAATTCTCTTCCTGGCACCATTTCAGAAGATTTTAAATGCATCATTCTAATTACTGCCTGACAAATAATCTCAGAATGCTAGCTGGGAAGTTTGCAGTACGGACAACAGATATATTATCATCACTCTGGTATATTGAACTTTTTATGATGTCTAATATCTCTAGGTTATAAATGAGTGAAAGCATCCTTTGCCACTGGCGGAGTACAACCCTCTCGCACACAAACGGAAGGTTCAAACATTATCGTGACACAGCTATAAACCCTGGGTCATTTTGTGGTAAAACAGTCTAGAAGAGTTGCCAAATCTGTCTTCAGACTACTCTTGATCATTTTGGACAGCGATTTCATTCAGTCATTCCAGAAATTTGTGGAATTCCTCCACATTACACGAACTCGTTGCAGTTCTGCTGTTGTTATGGAGTGACTGCCTAATCTCAGGAAGATCAGAATTTCCTTTATCAAGTCCACACAAAGATCTGTATCTCTTTCTAGAAGTAGAGTTCAATTCAAACTTCTTCAAAGGTCTGAATAAGCCATTCTTCTCCCCTCCCCAGGTTTCAGGCAGCAACTGGGACTTATGGGTTCCAAAATACCAACAGGAACTTTCTTCTCTTGTTCTGTGCAGCGTTGCTGTGGCAGTTCAGGAGATGCAGAAACTTTGCTGGGCTGTGGATATGCCTGCTGTAGCTACATTTTGAGGAAGCTCCCATGCCAACTTCTCTAAGCGCTGCCTGTCACCCACGTGAGGTGCACTCGGCATGCAGAGCTGTTTAAAGTCTAAGTGAATCCAAGTGAGCAAGTGTGATTCACATGTCAAGGGATCAAAAGAAATTCCAAGTGGGAAAAGCAGCCATTAGGAGAGGTAAGAAAATGAAGACAGATTAAAGTTCCCCGTGCCCCTGCAATGCCTGTACAGTCATGAACCGAACTGAATAATGTAAATGAAAATTTTGCTAGCTGCCACCTGTAAACACCTCTGGCAGTAACTGCTTATCAGTCAGGCTAGCCATGTGGACTCATTTAATGACATTCAATTAATTTAAGCTCCCCTTTCTCTCTCCCTATTTTTTTTTTCCTTCTCAGAAATAGCTATTTGACATAAACCTCTTTGTTTGGCATATCACTAGATCTGCTGGTAATTATAATGCTGAACCCAGATGCTTGGTGGAGGAAATTAATCTACGTCCTGCATAGTTTGTTGGGCTTGTTTTAGTAGGTTTGCCAAATATTTAGTGAAGCCCTCATATGACTTTTATTATCTGGAGATAGATATTAAAGGGCCAAATACTGTTCTTATTCTCACTGGTATAAACCTGGACAGTTCCACGAAGGGAAATAAATATCTTTACATTACTGTGGATTTACATGACGTTAGTCTAGATTTACAGTACTGTAAATCCTCAGCAGTGGAACCAGGAAGCTAAACCACAACTACTCCATCGTGTAAACCTGGGCTCTTCCCTTAGCTGAAAAGCAGTCTTAATCCTAAGAAAAATGACAGTATTCATAATTTATGTTGCTAAATTGGCATACAGAAATCACTTTTTTTTTTGCAAGTTGGCCTACAGAAAACACCTGTGGAATAACTGGCATCAAAATTACTCTATTCAGAAAAGCAAAAATGTTTCATTACAAAACACTTAAAACAGTTCAAGCTATGAGCTGCTTCAGGAGCCAAAGAACTCATTTGCCTACTTGGCTCACCTGAGTTTCCCATAAAACCCTGCAGCACATCACTAGTGGAGGAGAGGTGCTGCTGGTGGAAGCTGTTTGTGAGGGCAGGACAAACCCAGGGCTAGCACTAGTCTTGGATACGTGGACTGAAGACCTGAAGTCCCAGGGGACACCAAGAGATCACTTGCACCCAAGAAAACTTCACATTCCCTCAAAGGAAAATATTTCAGTTCCACCAAAAAAAGTAGTCCAACCATAGAAAATACACACTTCATCTACAGAAAAATTGACTATTTCTCTCCAGAATACACTGGGGTTTGCTAATCTCCCTTTTCTCCATCCATTTTTACAAAATATTTTCCTGTTGCAAAAATGTGAGGTAGGGAACCTTCAGGATAGCTAGTATTTCCTATACAGAAAACAAATATAAGCTTTTGGCTCTAAGCTTTAAGCTAACTAAAAATAAACAAAAAACGCCAACAACCTCTAAACCAAAAACCCCTGAAGTCAACATTTCCCAGACAGAGGCCAATATATGTTGTGAAAAGTGTATTTTCTGTGAGAAACAAAACTGACAGAAAGCTTCCCACCCTGCTTGCAGACAAAACTGAGTAAGCTGGAGGAGCATTCCTGTATGCCAACTGACATTTGAGGAATAGTATCATTTAGGCAATACAGACCTAAAGACAGGAAATTTCCTAGAGAAAAAAGAAAAAAATTTAAAACCCTGCTGAGAAATTATAACCTCTGGTACAACAAATGGCTATTAACCCCAGCTGGTCATCGTTTGCAGAAATGCCATAGACCTTAACTGGGGTGATGATTTTAGAAAGAAAATATTTGTTTTTTAAAGTAATAATATAAATTTTTAATTTAAATAGATGATTTGGCTTAATCTATGGCATTTAGAGTGCTAAGTTAATTGTAGTTACACTGTTAAAAAGCCACTTTTCAGAGAAGTATCAGGAGCTACAATTATAAGTGCGAACCAGGCTGCTGCTATCAGAAGGGGCGGCAGGACGCCTGTCAGTGAGACACAATTTCCCATCTCATGGAACAGGTTGAGGACCCCAACTCACAAGTTAAGAGAGCCTCAGGGATCCATGTAGATCAAAGTAATTTACAGGAGCCTGAGGCTAGCTGTACAAACTGAGCAAAGTTCAGTTCTCAGCCCAAGAATAATTGAGGGGGACAGATTTTAGGCTGTACTTAGAAGGCCTCCACACTTTGTTCCTACACAGGTACAGTAAGCAGCAGCAGAGCAAGTTCCCTGTGGAGCTGATCCTTTTTCACTGCAGATTTGAAGACACTACCACCAACTAGTAACTTCAGAACATTTATTGTCTCTCTTACATCCTTTTGCTCTGATATTCTCCATGGAGCTGTTTGCCACCCAGGTTTGTTCTGCATTTTACCCAGACCACACAGGTTTAATTTTCAAGTGTCTTTTCCAAGCAAGAAGGGGAAAATTAATTTGCTACATTAGGAGGAAGTTAAGTGTCTCTCCATGCAGTGGCAAATGCTTACCCTTTTTGATAAATGTGTCGGGAGCAACGGAGGGTAAGTTCACCTTTGATGTGGGTTTAGAGAGCTCCAGTGCTTTGTGTACTCTTTTGGGCTAAAGCAAACACAAGATAATTTGCCTTTCTGCAGCACGGTTTCAACTCAAGCTAGAATTTGGCAAAGAAAAACAATGCTAATAAAGCAAGTGTGAAGGAAATCCAGATATTCATGATTTGCATGGCAAAAATCTTCTATGCTCCTTTGGACATGAGTGAAAACGGGACCTTAGATTTGCAATTTTCAGCTAGAAGCCCAGCTACACATGGCAGCTTCCCCCTCAGCACTATCCAGAAACCAGAGTTCCACCTTGCTTTCCAGAGGCAGGCCTTCAACTAACACTTCATGCTGCAGCTGCTGACAAGATAAACCTTACTCCCCGACTCAGGCTTATGAGGGACAGAGATTTTGACCAGAACACTTCTGAGGACAGTAGTAAGGGCACAGAAGCCCCAGGCTATTCTAATGTACACCCCATACATTCATGAAGGGAGTCAGGTTATAGAGCGTGCAAGTTCACAAATCAGTCCAATTACCAGTCTAAAGGGAAAAAATTAGTTCTAAAAGCAGTCCAGTTGTGAGTCTAAAGAGCTGGAAACAGTACTATTTCTCCCTTTTAAACTGCAGCAGGGTTTCCAGAAATCACAGCAGAAATGTGGTTGCCATACATTTAAGAAACTGACTTCAGGTGGGCAACCTGCTCTAACAGATTTTGCATTAACACACCAAACTGTACTTGCTAACACTTCACATCAAAAAGCAGGTGCACGCGTACATGCGCGAGCAGCAAACTAGGACTCCAAGCCGTGATCCAGTTGGAGCTCGACACAAGGAAGCATGGGACACTGCCAGGGTTCGAACATGAGGCTTGGCTCCAGAAAGGATGGGAACCACTAGACGACACACTCTTTGGCACAGGTGGAGCACAACCCCAGAGATCTGGAAGACAATCAAGTACAGACAAGCCACTGCAGCCAGCACTCAATACAGCTTCACACAGGCGTCCTTCTGTAACCCTCCAGCTTTACAATCATTTGCACAGTGAAATGGCAGCAGCAAACTGCAATATAAAGAGCAGCCATACTTTCAGAAATCAGTGTGGTATACGGCCCTGCAGAATAATTCTTCATACAGGTAAATGTTTTCCAGTTATTCTTGTGGTATGCTTTTGACTGTCATTCAATCCACAGTGAATGCTATCAGTGTAGTAAGCTAATAGAACTGAAACCTTAACTAAGATTATTGATAGTGCCCTGTATCTAGTCCATTATAATCTCTGCACAGAGATTGTGAGTTCATAACAGCTAGCAATAAAATATTTTTGTTCATAAAGAAGAAAGATAAACAATGCACAGATACGTTGCTTAGAAGTACTCAATGATTTAAAACCTAAAAATATACGGTACTTGTTCCATCTAAAACGGCATTATTGTTTCATAAAAAGTTCACTGCACTGTCCTTTTAGTTACAAATTCTGTTTTTTCAAGGACAATCTAATACAGAGTCATTTAAATTGCTGGCATTTATATCTCTAATAAACTGTAACCTGATAATCAAGGACCATAAAGGATTATTTTTTTCTCTTAAATTATCCCAGAGCAGCTGTAAAAGTACAAAATCCATGGAACCGTGTGTACCTAGTCCTACTGACAAACACAGGTCTTCATCCTTGTGGCCTCAGCAAAACCCAATAGACTGGGCCCCTGAAAAGACTAAAACGGTTGTTCCCCTCAAATATTTACTCATACTTCCTCCTTTCTCAAAACTGATGCCAAGCTCCTGCTGCCTCTTCATGTTCAAGAGTGTTTGGCTCTTAGTGTTAACTCTCCTGGTGCTCTGCAGGAGCAGAAAGGCCTGGTGCAGATTGCACCCGCTGTCACATTCACACCAGGAAGGGACTGGGAGAAGAGCTGCCGCTTCTGTTTTACAAGGGTGCTCTGGGCGTTGGCATGTACATACACAAAGGGGCTGTTTTAATTCCTCACGAAGGCAGATTTTATTGACTTATTTATTGTGCCTTCGTTTAACTCAGGCTGGACAGAAACACCCAGTTTAGATTCACTTTTATACAGAAATCCAGTAACAGCAGAACTATGGCTCCTTGTGCTAATACAATGAGAACCCAAAGATGGCCTCAGTGAATTTACCCTGTGCCTCAGCCAGACCCCCAGGTCTCCAAACATTAAATTAAATGCCCTAAATTCTGCATCAGCCACATGCTGATGATTTGCTTTGTTCACCTCATTTCCCTTTACCCTGAGTACCAGCCATGAACACCATTTCCCCCTCTATAAACTTGTCCTTTCTCCTCCCTTTCTTGAATGCCATCCTCCCCTTCACGTTTTGTTGACTAAATTCAAGCTATAGGATAAATTTATGAGAAGAGGAAAATATTTTGTGGGCCAAAAGAAGCCAAGACAGGTCTGACAGCAAACAAGGCCCATCCTTGCCTTGGGCCAGTCACACATTTCCTATTCCTCCTCCATATGGAGGGAATGGCATTGCTGGCAGGATATTTGTGGGGAGCACAGGCTGCCCCATGTGCTGTCTCCCCAGAGACAGAGACAGCCTCACTGCTACTAGACTCTCCTGGCTCTTCCCATTTTAAAACGCCTGTGTACAAGCAATATAAATAAGTCCAAACCAACACATAATTAGACTGCCTTTGCAACAATACCAAGAACAGCAAAATCACAAGCCTTTAGTAACAAATGACATTTTTGGTCTTGAATAGATTAGAAGTACTATGGAATTGAAAGTCAACGTTTTCCTTCCATTCACTAGCTCACATTTCTCTCACAGTGAAGCCCCTTTATTAACTAATCACTGTCACTACATCCAGGGAAAGGAACAAGCAAACTGGCCTACAAGTCTTCAGCTCTGTGAGGTAACAGCTGCATGAAAGATTTCTGGGAGAGGTGAACTCAGTAGAGGCACACTGGGGACACCAGGGACAGCTGCAGCCCTGGGTACTTTTGCTACTAAACACTCACCAGAGTAAAGGGAGAGAGAGAGAACCACAGCCGTCTGTGAAGCCCACAGCTAAATCCTCTTTCACTGCAGTTTTTGTTACTAATGATTTTATTGTTTCTCCACAGCAATGCCAACGAGCATTAATTCTTCTTCTTCTTTGTATCCTTTGGTGCTGATACTTCTCAGTTGCGACTTTGTCTGGCACCCAGAAAAGGACGCATAGGCTGCATGCAGTCATTTATACCAGTGCAAAGCAGATGAAAATCGCTTCAGGATCAGGATGGCATTTGCTACCTTGCTTGCTGCACTGCAGGCATCCACCCCGCTTCAGCCAGATGTGGTGCAATGGTGATTCCAGCCTCAGGCCTTTAAAGGCTGCAGCCCTGCTCTGTCCCGTTCCCTTGCCAAAGGGCCTGTCTATAAAGTTTTCAGCAACACACATTTATTGAAACTCTGAGTAAACCAAGGATTCATTAAATGCCCTATCAGATGTAAAATACATTTAGCATGGTCCTGCAAAGGAAATTTCTGCACTAAGATTAAAAGAAGTCATTGCCAAATATTTCAGAGGAATAATGTTTATAGATTGAGACCGATTCCGTCTTCCTTGCTGGAGGTACAGCCACACAGTATAAGTGAGAGCAAAATCAGGTTCTGGCTAATTTTAAAGTGCTGCATTGCTGAACCTCGAACTAGGTGGGGCAAGTGGGTGGAAAAGCTATTAGTAGCAAACAGATAATTTTGGCTACCTGAGAACTAGGAAATCGGGGAAGAGAAAAGTGGAAAAAATACATCAAGAACAACCAATCACCTTAAACGGGTCAGCATTTAGGAATGCAGAAGTTTGTCATATCCTTTTAATTATAAAGGTAAGTTTAAGAATAAAAGACACAATTACAGCTGAAAAAACACCTCGCTTAAAGACCAAGGGAATAGTTATGCTTCCTGCAACCTTCCAAAAGAAACATTTCTAAGGTGGAATATATACATAAAATACCATCAGAAACTCAGTAACAATTCTTTTAAAACTTCTGACCCATGGAGCAATCCCTTCCTAAGAATGTACTCTAGGTTTGAAAAGTCACTTCGTAAACACATTATGATTTTACAAAGGCTGTGTGTTGGAGCAGAAGTGTTCTCCAGTCAAGCAAAAGAACAAGACCAATCTGCAGAGCTCCCCAGGCACAGTCATCCTGTCCCCAGACACAGCATCTCTCCATAGACCTTCAGAGATGGACTAAGCAACATGGCACAACATTATCCTCCACTAATATCAGGCCCATTAGTTAGCCTTCACCTTTCCAAGTTCTGGATCCCAGTTCTGCTCGCTCTGGTATCAATAGATACTAATGAAAAGCTCCTTCTCCACAATTAGACTCCCCCATTTCCTACGTTGCCCAGGCTGCCATAATGCACACAGCTAACATGGGAGTCACAAGCCTGCACAAGGAACTGCAGCTTTGGGTCTGAAATGCGGTTCTGAAATTTCCTTCGATTCTCAGAATTTTGTAATTTTAAAGTCTGGCCTCAAGGGGGAGATGCCAGAGTTAAGGATCTTCATTGATCAGCATGTGTATATTGCAATAATCCAAAAATTTGGGAAGGCCCAAATTGCATTGCCAAGATAATCCTTCTCCTACAATTTCCCTTAGCCTTTGAGCTGTGCTTTCAGTACCAACTCACACCGACCTTCTGCCAGCTGGAACCTGACCACTGCTCCTGAAATACAAATCCACATCAGTGAGTCAATTCCACAAGCCAATCCTGAAAACCATCCTTGTCAATGGGAGCCCAGAACTGATCCCATTGGCTGGAGCAGATTTATGCATCAAGCATACACTGATTATAGAAATGCCAAATGTGTTGCAGGATTATATCCTTAGTTCCCATTAATTTGCAGTGCATCTTTCCAGATGACTAAAGTAGTAATCTTCTGCTCAATTTTCCACAGTTTGAATAAAAACACAGCTATTCAGTATCCTGCTCTCAGCAGCATGGACATCAACCCAAGCCTGGCTCAGTTAAATGGATGTAAAGTCTCAGCTTCACCTGGTTCCCCATGGCACATTTGGCTTTCTCATCAGGATAAGCTCGATGCCATGCACTTCATGTCATCTACGGCACAGAGCAACCTATTTACAGTGTTTGCAAAAGAGAAAATACTTACCTTATTCATTTGATCAGGATGTCCACAGACTCTAACAGATCATGCACCACCAGGCTGCTTTAAGGAGTCTGAGATAATAGGGAAGAGCCTTGGCTCAAGCTGAGGTCAAAAACCTATAGATGGTTTTCAGATAGATTCACTGAAGTGGGACATATTAGGTCAGAAATACCTTGAGAATACTACTGCAAGGGATTTTGTTACTGAATGTGAAAAGGAGTACAGATACCTGCAGTTTCTGGGCATGCAGGAAGGCAGGCAGGCAGGTCATGAACCAAGGTGGATCAGTGGATAACAAACAAAGGCTTACACATATTCAGAAGCTCTGGTCCAAGACACTGTCCCTACACCACGAGAGTACACTCAAGACACTTGTGGGTGGTTCAGCACCCTGTCTCAAAACTCACAGCACTCAGGTGAGGTTCAGGGACAGAAAACTCTGACAGTTGAAGCTGAATTTGGTTCAAGCCTGATCTCATCCTTTATCAGAAGCTGGACTTTATCCTGTTCATTCACTATGACAAAAACATGAACCTTCCTTTCAAATTATGGCCATATAGAAAGACCAGCTTTCAAAAGTCCTTTACAAGAGAAAAAAGGGCTCTTTTTAACCATCATAAAGCTATGGGCAAATGTATTGTGTCCTCTACATTTCTCTGAAGTTCCTTTCCCTTAAATGTAAATCTGTGCTGTAACCATGACTCATTCTTACTCAGCTTTTCTCAGATTTCCATAAGCAAACACTTGAAGCATTTGTATGTTTGTGCACTGAACATAATCTGACTTGCCTAGGTCTAACATGATATAAAAAGCTTGGTACTGTATCTAGCTCTGGCATAACACTCAGATTTTCTGGGGAGGAGATTGGCAGGTAAATCAGGGGGTTAATATTCTGGTGGTTTTCCAGCAGTCCCCTGCAGAACAGGCAGGCTTTCTCTAAACAAAACCAGAAGGGAAGCCATCCATGCTGCTGGCAGCAGCACACACTGCTTGAGGTGTCCCTTCCTGCAGACAGAGCTGGTGGGGAGCTGTGTCCCAAGCAGGGAAAGGCCAGCATGGGAGGGAATGTGGCCTCTGCCCAGCTGGTCCCATGCTGCTCCCAGGCAGTCCATGCAGTCACATTCTGCATCCACGGCAAACTCTCAGTGTCCAGTGCACATGGTGAGGGCTGGGAAAGCAGCCAAGCTAAGGGCAGTCTCAGTACTCTATCACTTGTCCATTCAAGTTCTCCACAGATATTAACGGGACAGATGGAATAAGTGATTGGTCTCTAAGTGATCCAGCTTCTACTGGCTCAAACTGGAGCTTGACGATAACATGTACAGGCAACAAACTCTCTAAAGAAGATTTACAAAGCAACAGATAATTTGGTTGAACAAAGCTAAGTTTTAAGACATTTGCAAAGCCCCAAGCTCACCTAAAGGCACAAAGAACTCAAGAAAGTATCAAAAAAGTTATACAAGGAAAGAGAGAGAATAAAATAAATTCCCCTAATGTACCACAAATATCAACCACCACACACTACCTACAAACCATATGTTTTGCCCATCTGTTCTGTTATCTTCAACTAAATTTATAGTATTTGGGCTATCGGAAGAATTGTCAAGCCTGAGCTGGGCAGGATTATAAAACCTAGGTGTTATTACACTTCAAAAGACATTTTCCCCTCCCCCTACCACACCAGGCACAAGATTATACATTTCTCTCTTGCAGCCTCCTGGCTCTGGTACTACAGAGGATGTTATGCTTGTTCTCAGCTACAGTAAGTAGTAGGGCATCCCAGCCCCCAACAAAAGAGTAGTTCCTCTGCTGTTCTGATTTTTCTCTCTTGCCCATCCTTCTCTCTAGGTAGGTCAAAAGAGAGACATGCCAAGGCTGAGGGTGCAGTGCCATTTCCTGTGGTGCTGCAAACCAGTGAAGCCCACATAAAGTCAGGAGAGAGCTCCTAGTTCTGCCTCAGCAACAGTCAGCTTTCTGGGGCAGGGCTCCAGGAGCAAAACTTAAATTCTCCAGCTGCTGAGCCAGAATTTCAAATCTGAACCATCCGGGGTTATAGATCAGGGCTATGATCATTAAAGGGCAGTGCAGGCAAAGGATTATGGCAGGAGAGCAACCATTTGCTTCAAAAGCATATGTGCAGTGGAGGTCTCCTTGGGAAGAAAACAGTAAGGCCCCCTAAGTGATCCCTTCCTACCAGTCCAGATGCATCATAAACCAGAGAACACTGTGCTCCTAACTACAGAGACTACTTCCACAGACTGCATGTCACTGCCACTGAGGAAGCCAACAGCTTTTAAGTTGGTCTAAGAAAAAAGCACTTCTAAACACAGCCTGGAATGGCTCAGTCTACTCCTTCCCTGCTAATCCTATAGCCAGTCTTTTGGGTACAGCTCAGCATGCCAGATATTGGAGATCCTTTAAAATAGAGCCCAAGTCTTGGGGGCCTGCATTTCTAAGTGCTCTTCTCCACTGCATACTTCCACCCATGGTATGTTAGGGCTCTTCTGCATGTGCAGCAACAGTGCTTTTCAGAGTGTGCGCACACAGGGGGAAACGGCTTGGAAAAACTCAACTCTGACTGTCAAGTCAAATAACAGCCCTTAATGCTGAACCCTCCCCACTTTGTGCACCAGACTCTCCAGTTAGTACATCGCTTGCAGCAGCTGCCCACCTCTCAGCACCTCTTTCCAGAAAGCAAAGTGACTTGCACAGCTCCAAAAGCCTCCTAGGAAGTCCACAAATAAGTACAGCGGGGAAGATTCCAGTTTGCTTTTTCACTCGCAAAGGATTACGGTAAATGTAACGATTTTCCGCACAGAAGGTCTTTAAAGAGTGTGCAGAATTCCAATAGGTGTCTCATTAATGCCAAGTCGTGGAGCAAATGGTGCTGCGCTCCTGCTGTCTGGTCCACCTGCCTGGTGCCAAGTGGTTCTCTCCAGTGCTGCCTCAACCTGCTGACTGCCAGGTGATGGTCTCCTGCTGCCCTGAGCCCTGCTGTGGAACCAGTGCTGCCTTCACGGACGTTCCCTCGTTTGCTTCAAGAGCTGATTTCTGAAAGGTGCTAAAGCTCAGCATCGACCCCTGGGAGAGTCCAGTTCCCCTTTTGCCCTTAAACAGCGTGTACAGAGGACATGCTGGCACGGCCTCCTCTCCCTTCTGGTTTCCAGGATGGATGGCAGATTGCAATGCAATTTTCCTCCCAGTCCCTCTGTATTCATTACTTCCACCTATTGTAATCAGCAGTCATTTCTGAGCCTGTCACTCTCACAGAAGAGGCAGATGAGTTCAGAAATGAGTGAGAAGTGCTGTTCCATTTTTATAAATATTGCTTCACACAACAGGGTTGTGGATATCCATTCAAACTGCACAAAGTTGAGGGGTTTTTTTTGTTTTTGATTTGGGGGTTTTGGTTTTTTTACAGACCTTTTCAGTAAAGGGAAAGACTTGCATTGTGGACACCCATGTACTGGAAAGGAGGGCCAGGCTACAGAGTGAGTCCTCACCTGCCCTTCTTATAATGTCCAATCAAGTCCAGTCAGGTAGAGCATCAGACACCCTAGAGTGCCCTGGAGAGTGGTAATCAGAGCAGGCAGGCAATGTGGGAGCAAATCCCACTTCTAGGCAGTTATTTCCCTGGCTTTTACTACAAATAGACCTGTGTGCAGTGGCTCAGCAGCAATATTAAAAAATTAAATTTTACAATGAACAGGAGGACTTTTACGAAGATCTGCTCTTAATGAAATGTTTCCTTTTTTAACCCTTCCAGAAAAATCACCTAGGTTTAAAAGAAAAAAAACCAAAAACTTTCAAAATATTCTATCCTTTCTCTTTAGACAGCAGGAAAAAATACGTCCATTTATAAATCTGAGTTTTTACACTTGAATTGTGACTGTAAAAAAAAAGTCCATCTCTACTTTACGAATGCCCCAAACCGAAATGCTTTGAGAACTGCAGAGCAGGATTTTTGATACAGGTATAGCTATATTGGTATAATACAAAATATTTCAACACTTACAGACAAAACTATTAATTGAATTTGATCCAAACTAGTAGCTGCCTTTGATTGCTTGAAGATTGCATTTGTGGCAAATGAAACTGATTAGGTAAAAATAATCAATTTTTTTAACCAAGCTGTTTGTCTTTTCATGGGTTTAAACTCAATATTGCATTCAATGTTGTGTTACCAACATACTAAGTTTACAAAAGCTGTTCCATTCTTCAAATCTTCCTAAAATCTTGTTAGCAAGGTTGGGTCCTTTTTTCCTACACATATCCCCATTGATAGCTCTAAATATTAGTCCAAACACCATATTTATAATATATGTAATATCTGTGTAGGGCTGATAAAAGGCAATCACACGGGCAAGAGAAGATATTTCTGAGGAAGGAATAACTCTGTTCATCTTTATCCAAGGAGTGGGCAGAGGGTTACAAAGCATCTTCACTTTTGTAAAGCAAAGAAATCTGACCTGGAGCTGACAAATGGGAACCCAGGAGTCCTGCAATGCCATTTGGACAGAGTCACTTTGGGAGTGGAGCAGGCCATGGAAACCACCCACGTTTGAAGGAAATCAAAACTCTATTCCAAAGTTAATCCAGGATTTCAGAAGCCCTTTTGTATATATGACATGAAAGAGATCACTGTACAGGATAAGCAAAGATAAAATCTCCCACAGAAGGGCAAGAAAGCAGGCCTTGGCACCGCAGGATTTAGGAGCAGGGCTGTGCTGCATTCATTCCCCTGCGTGTGCAGGAGTGCTAACCCATGACACACACACATGCACGTGTGCTGCACAGCTGCAGCCGAGCTCCCTCTGTTCATCTGCAACCCTCTTCTTCTCACAACTACTGCCCCTAAGTAACACCATGTGCCGCCGATGTCGCAAGGCAGGACAGTCGGCCTGTGATCAAGCAGCCAGCCAGAAAGAACAACACCACTGGGGATGTACAGTTTTGCCTTTTCCCACATTGAATGGGGCATTAACTTCAAAGTCTATGACCCTTTAAATCTTTAACAATAATTAATAGGAGAAAGATGACTAATATTTGTGTTTGCCATTAAACCTGCTCTTGGGAGAGAAAATAAAAGCTCAAAGAAAGTGACATTTTGTGCAAGCAAAGTCAACAATATTAGTTATTCCTGAATTAGTTTGTCTTAACTGTGGTGTTAATGCTTTACTTGGCCTTGTGCTCCCAAGTGGATTGCATTTAGCACTTCAGTTCCTACAGCACGAAATACTTCACTGCATAGATCTCCCAGAGCTAACTAGAGCAACCTGAGGGCTGCAGCAATGTCTGCCAGTTGCCGTGGGCTACTGCAGCCCTAAGAAACTGTCACAGTCCAAGAAAAATCAGCTCACACAGTCCAGTCCTGGATTCCAAACCTTGGGCTTGTGGGCCTCCACAGTGTCCCCAGAGCTAGGGTACTGGACCCTGTGGGGAACCAACACACCAAGTGGGCTGATGCTTTCCTAGCCCAGAGGAAGACTCACATTATCATCTCTAGGCATTGGCTTCAACATTGCCCACAGTGAGTCAATTTCACTTCAGAAGGTTTGTTTTCTTAAGACATAAATAGTCTTGGGTTGGTTTTTTCATCCATCAAGATCAATGTATTCTAGTGTAAAATGCAAATTTACAGAATGATTTTAAGAGGACTCTGTGTACATACCATCTCCAATGCGCTACACCTCAGGGAAAACTGTAAAAAAATCAGAAAGCTGTTTCTTCACAGAGGTCTGATAGGCAGAGCCAGGTTTCTTCCACCCTGTGTGTAACAGCCCTACCAAGAGACACGTGCACATGTAAAGAGTTCAGAGTCTAAACCAATAAAAAAGACACTCTCCAGTTTTTCCTGTGCCAGCTTTAAACAGCCCATGGAACAAGAAGTAGTAAAGTTGTCCATTTTTTCCTAAGCTTTCACTGCAGATGCACACAGGGCCATTTTAAGATGCTGCCACGCTCACCAGATCCTGGCACTGCTTTTTGCATACCAGTATGTTAAGCCAGGTCAGCAAATCCCCTCCACTGCTCACCCCTGAGCCAGGGACAGCAGGCAGTGAAAATTTGTTCAAGTCTCCTGCAAAGATCGTGGGGAAGTTGGGAAATTTAGGAAAACCCTGTGATAAGGAGATTTTCATATCCAGCTCTGCTGAGTACTCTGCAAGCACGATCTAAAGACATGCCAAAACAAGTGGAGCCTGGGCCAGAAAGTATGGAGCTAGCAATTGCATTCCATGCTCTCTCTGTCCCCTGTTCAGGCAAACTTGCAACCACTTTCAAGAATAGGATGAGCCTAGGATTCAAAGATATCAACTTCCTTCGGAATTTTCAAGCCCACAAATTTGTTTGTCATTTTCACCTTATTTTAGGCATCACTTGATGCCAGGCTGCCATTTAAAGGCTATTTAAATTACTGTAGGAAAAGAAAATTTAAATTAGATTTTGTCCCATTTCAGATTCCTACCAACCAATAATGAAGCAAAATTGAGATGGAAAATGAATGTCCCTTATTTCAGGAGAGCTCATTGCAAGAGCCTGTTCCAAAAGCCACTAGGCAGTTAATGGATTACATTCTTAACAAGTTTCAGATGATCAGTCATTTGCAGAGATGGGAATGAACTTCAAAGGGTTTGATGTAGAACTGAACTTCCAAAGCTTTCTATCTGAACATCCTGGGAGTTATAGGTATGTTTCCAATCATCTGCAGACGCAGCCTGCAATGAAAGGAAACAGAACCCTAAAGGTTCTGCATTTTGCAGACAGAGACGTCAAAAAAAGTGTTCTGTTTGCAGGAGATGGTCAGTTCATTCTCCCACTGATTCTTATCAGACACTCACACAAGCCGGCAGTGAGCCACAAACGGGAGCCAAACTACTGGAATTTAATGGCTCGTTCTCCAAAAACCGTATTGGCTTATAAAGATACACTGTGTTCTCATTCAGTGCTAATTTACTTTAACAATAAACTTATTGTGACTTGTATTCCCACTTCAAAGAGAGTTTTTATGTGGCAAATGGGAGGGGCATAAGTGGGAGTTTTCCTCTGGTGAATAAAACAAAGATACAGTAAGGAGAAGGAAAAAAGCTCAGTAATTATCCTCCATAGGGTGTAAGGCTATGTAATAGCAGTGCCTCAAATTATTTGCAGACATGTCCACATTTGAGAGAAATAAAAGCTTCCAGAGGATAACACACCTGTGCCAAGGGTAATTGCCCTCACTTGAAAACTAGAACTGCCCAACAGATGTTTATTCCACCACACACAGACAGCAGGAGCAGTAGGAAACACTTTGCCTCTCTGAGAAGTGGAAAATTATTAAGCCCACCATAAACTGGTACAAAGCAGCTTTGCCTGTACCTCTTCCTACAGCAGCTGCTTCAGCACAGAGAGCTGCTCATCCCTTGACAGGGTAAGCCCGGATGCGAGCTAGCCCAGAGGCTGCCCCTGAGGCAGGCAAGACTCAGAGGGAACAAGAGAGGTACACCTGCATCTATGGGAAGGTGCCAACAGCCAGGGACATGCAGGGAGAGCAGCCTTGAAGTGCCCAGGGAAGAGGCAAGTGCAAGAGGGCTCCAGCATTCCTACAAGACTCCATCAAGCCCATCATGGAGCCCTGGCAGCAGAGCTGCTCAGTGATTGCTGAGGCATGACCAGCCCATGCCATCAGAACAACCTGGAGCCAGCAGCCTGAGCTTAAGGCAAATTGACACTTCGGCATTTTGGAGCCATTGTCCAGGGTTTTCCAGCATGGTTTACAACCCCACCCCAGCACATCTGGCTGGGCTAGTCCTGACACAGCCATAAAAGACTGCAACACATTGAGGGATGGATTCCTAAAGGCACCTGGGGCCGTACTCCCATCAATTTAGCTCACAAAACACAATGTGAATATCTGTGGGGAGCTGGCTCTAGCATCTCCCTTTTCTATTGTTGTCACGTCCATAGCAAATGCATTTTGCTTTCCTTTCTCTTCCTAAGCAGCCCCAGATTCCTTTCACAGCACCATTTGATTCAGTCCAAGCACCCCTGGAGCACAATGTCTCCCCAACATTATCAAAGACTCTACTCTGGAGGAGCAACCCAACAGAAGAGCTGTTTGCAGGATGTTGGAAGGGACAAGGTCAGCCTGACTTCTACCCTGTGTGCCACAGCTGCCTGGAAAAACGCTGACTAAAACGGTTTTTCTTGAAAAAGATCAATATGATTTTGTTCAAACCAAAATGTTTGGGGAAACATGTCAATTATGATAAAACTGCAATGGGGAAAAGAGTCCAAACATTCCACTGCAATCATATCATATAGTTAATGCTACAGTAAATATTTACATTGACCCTTTGTAACCATGCATTCAATATTTAATATGACTATTACATTTAACATTAAAACTAATAGAATAATTTCTGGGGAAATAATCAACATTTACCTGAATTTGCTTAACATAAGATGCAGAGATTTTAATTTTTCACTTCAATTACAAGTGAATTTTAATATTTAAACACTTCCTGCCAGACAGGAACTTTGGCTTCTCACCACCCACAGTCCAAGGTCAGAGTAGTTTACTAGAATTGCTGGTACACCTCCAGCCTGTTGCTCCTGTGGGAGCCACTGGGAGGTGGTGCCCCAAACAGGCTGTCACTGGGCAAAGCTGATGCAGCACAGAGCTGACATGCTCAGCACAGCATGAGTGAAGAGGCAAAGATAGCCCTACTGGCCAGAGCCTACTCCTAGAACACTCTCCCAAAGGGTCTGCCAAATGGCCTCTCATCATGTAGAGGCAATTGGAGACAAGTGTTTGACCACCACAATTTTTTTATCTCTTGCCCCAGCTTGTCAGTCTGTCCCTGAAGATATTACTATTTCCTTCTAACTGCTGAACAGCCAGTGATCTCCATCTTGCATGTGTCACACACATTATTAAAAACAACCTCATTTCACCCAAGTGCACTGGGAGATCCATCATTCAAAGCACCATGTTAGCTCCTAGCCTCAGCAGCGCTCCTCAGGCCAGGAGCATGGTGGCAGCCACCACCCTCTGAGTGTTACACCTACCACGTATGATGCCTGTTTCATCTGCTGCTCATTTGTTGTGATTTCTCAGCAGCTGAAGCTCTTACTTGCAAATTGAGCTCTCCAGATAGTGAGCTTGTTGCTGTGCTCCACAGTTGTACCCATGTGTCATTAGAGAAGTTTGCCTGAAGAAAAGGTTTCAAAATGTTTTGCAGAGTTGCCATCTACCTTTGTTAAGTACAGCATTCACTTAAGCTTATCTCTAGCTATATAAAATGTATACAACTATATATACATCTATCTGCATTGCCATCACTTCACCTAGCAAAATACAAAATCCCAAAAGTATGTTTCCTCCCTTAATGGTGGGCACGTAAAGGTGCTCAATCAGAGGCACTCAAGGCATGTTTAGAGCACACACTTGAAGTGTGGTCATTGAAGCCAGCCACATTTTCTTTTCTCAGAGCCCATCACCCTTTCTTTCTCTTCCTTGCCGTCTGGCAATTTTCTGAAATGCCAAGTGCACTGCCTGGTATAAGCAGCCTCATTTTTCATCAGAAATGCTCTAACTGATCCTGCTTTGCACATGGAAGTTGTATTAGATGGTCTCAAGAGGGCCTTTCCAGGCTCACCTGCTTTTCTCCACAACAAAACCAAACCAATGTGGGAGAAAAATCTAAACAATAAAACATTGTTATTCCAAAGGAAAAAACTCTGTTCTTCCTGCTTCATTCACAACCTGCTGCTGCAGCCTTTTCCAGAATACCTCCCAATACTTCATACAGTAAAAACCTGATGCATTATCTATCAGCTGGATGCAACTGGGAATCTTGCCAAAATATTTAACAGGAGTCTTGCAATATTTGTCAAGCATCTTACAGCATCAACTGTGAGTCAGGTGAATCTGGGAGAATTTAAACTTGCATTTGTTTAAACCACACATTGGTAAGCTGTCCCACTTACTGGAGTGGGTTGTATGTGCTTAAAACAGAAGCCCAGTGCACCTGAAAAAATAAAAACAACCAGAAATTGGGAAGCATTTGAGGGTCTTTTACTCTAAAGTCTCAAAATTTTTACTATACTATTTGGTGTTCCTGAGTTTATCAATAGCTGGGCTTGAGAATATTGATATGATCAGTTGAGAATGTTTTTGAACATTATAATGTAAAATAAATAGCTTTGCCTTATAACTGTCATTTTTGTGAATTGCATGCAGTACACATTATAAAATCTTTCAACTGGATTAGGAAACCCAGGACTCAAAGCAGGCTGAAAAAGATGTAGGTAACTTCCTGGTATTTGCCGGGTAATTTGGGCGGCTTCTTTTCTCTCTTCTCTTGCTTCGCCAAAGGACTGTGACTATGCTGAGATCCCACTAATCTAGTACCCTAGAAGGGATTCCTGACCAAACTGTATATGTATAATCCCAAGTCTGCTTTGGCCATGGTGAAGGCTAACAACTTCCAGATTTTTCCAAATGCTACTTTGTTTGTCTCTACTGATATTTCATTCAGGGGAGGAATGAAAAAGGCACCTTTTGGTTTACCTGTTTTACTCTGCAAACACCTCCATGCCACCTTAGACACTTCCGAAAATGACAAATCACTTACAGGTAGGATAGATGCCCTCCTTGGCATCCCTGCTGCTTGTAGGTTGTCAGTTTATAAAGAGAATTTGCCTGCAACACCCTACACTGACCATGAAATCATATTGTACATTATTTTCCTTTCCATCTGCACTTCCCACTAATCACAACAATCTACAAGGAAACAGGGCTTAATACTTCCAATGCATCTTTGCCTGACAGCTTTGTTACTTGAATACAGTCTGTACCTCCCACCTGGTGCCATCCAGTCCACTCTCCCTGCTGGCACAGAGCTGCCGACTCCGCTCTGCTCCCTGCCAGCACCCATGGGCAGTCGTGAGATGCAATGGCAGGGAATTGAGGCAGCCAGTTGCCACAGGCAGCAGAAGGAGCACCTCAGACACTGACATGACTTCACCCAGCACTCGCTTGGTGAACTGAGCTGCACTGTGCTTGGGTTCTTCTTGTTCCTGCTCACCCTATAGAGCAATGCTTACATTTGGTTTTCCCCCAGGAAGATGCATACCACTGTTTGTGTGGGATGGAGCACAGGCTTTTGCATCCCTGTTCAGGCAGCTCACCCTGGCCTGACACAGTTATGAACACCACACTTCTGTTGTTGCTGGTCCTCTATGACCTTGGCCTTACAGTTATGCCTGTGCCATTGGGGTGTCTTGGCCTGAGCAGAGGAGCAGAAATAATTCCTTAATCTGGCAAATGAAAAAGGGAAGACTTAAATGAGGTGCTACAGATTCTTCTGCCAGCTCTCTGGCCTGAATGCAGCAGAGTACGCAATCAAGGGGCTTTGCATGGACTTCCTGCTGAGAGCTCCAGCCCAGGAAGCACAACTTTCCACAAGAGAGAACAGGCAATTGCTGTATTCAGGTTAACCTGCTGTCTGTGCTCCCACGTGCTACCACTGTGTTAGGGGTGCTAAGAAGCTGCTGATAATGAGGGTATGTACACTCACGCTCTTCCTTCAGCTGCAGCATAGAAATAAACTGAGGCACAGGCCATCTCAGGGTATCTGCAAATATAGCCTGTCTAATATTTCCCTATACCTAATTTACAGCTGCTGAGATAGCAGAACATGGGGGGTGGTGTAGGAGTACAGCAGTGACGTGTTCTCCAGCTGACTCAGGAATTCCAGGTAAAGGGATGAACCACCACTGATTGACAGAAGTATCTTATATGTTCAGACCTATTGCTTTAGACTAAAAAAAATAAAAGGAAGAAAAACAAAAGAAAAAAGAGAAAGGTGTTAATGGTAATAGGACAATACCATCTTCTAACACATTTTCCACTTCCATAGAAAGCTTTATATAGCATTAATGTCAGTGATATCAGAAACAGGTGTTCTTTCTAGGAAAGGTCCAGCAGCAAAGGCAATTTGTGTCTCTGCCATTTAAAATGACATGCTGTCTGCAGGAGAAGAGATGAGAGCTATTGGATGAACACTTATTTGCTGCATTTTTAAACTCTGGCACACTGTATCAGAAGACACCTTAGTCTACCTGGGATTCTGATGTCAAGTACGCAGCCTGCCAGTTAATGAGTTACTTAATAGCCCATAAAGTATCCCCCAGACTCCCCTCAGATTATAACCATTCCCATGCAGCAAACTGAGCATTGATCACACACTTAGAAGCATTTTCCATATCAAATGTCAGAAAGCAGAAGAAAGAGGGTGCTAAGATCCATTAAATTCTTGATAGTTTTTGCTGAGGGGTGGGAAGACTGGCATCCTGCCTGGCGTGCTGGGGTACAGACCCTTCCAGGCTGCCATTTCATTTGATCACTAAAATGTGGAGAGACAACTATACTTTGTAATCATCCCATAACACTCCAGCCCAAGCTTTACACCAGGATTCTATACTGAGCTAAATCAAGACACAGTTTCTCTTTTCCTGGACGATAGGCACAGTCCTTGGCAGCTCACACAGACTACAGCAGGAGGAGAACGTGGCAGAAGTTAAGCTTGGTTTCCTCTGGATCAAAGGGCACTATCCACTGGCACAATAACCCCAGCTAAAGTGTCTGGATGGACTTTGAAATATGGTAGAAAACGTGAAAGTTTGCAAATTAACTTTTATGTTCCACCCCATTCGGCTGGTGTGAACTGCATTAAATGCTACCATGGAGTGTGCCAGAGAGGGTACGGGATGGAGAACACTTAATGTGAACATCTGTACTTACAGGGTCACTGGCAATAGCAGTGGTTATCTAAGTGACTGACAAACCAAGCCTCCAGCTCAAAGGTTGCTATTTCGTTTGTATTTGTGCTTACGTCCTACTACCAACACGTGTTTCTTTCCTCATTCACAGATCCTCAGTAAGAAACCTATTTAAACTAGAGTATCTGATCAGTAGTAGAATATAGTGCCGTCATAAACTATAAAAAAAATTTAGTGAGAATTTGAAACTATCTAGCATGTACTCAGAGAGGGTTTTATTCCAGGAGAGGTCTGGTCCAGATGAGTATTCCACATGTAGTGGTTTATGGCTGTGCAATGTATGCCTAAGCTAGTATAGCAAATAATGAATGAAATCTTAGCAGGAAATGTAGGGCATTTACTGGAAGAAGGTTTTTCCAGACAACTGTGATTTCAACATCAGAATTATAAAATACTTCAAGAGTCAACTTTTCTTCATAGTGCATCCTTGCTATACTTCACAGATTCAGCACTGCATGCCAAGCATGCATCACAAATGATGTATGCTCACGAGCACGTACCTTATCTGTAAACATACATTCTCTGAACACATGCACTGTACCTGTGCTTGCAGGCACAGTTTGCAGCATTCAGTGTTCCTTAACTTCCTGAGAATCTGTGGGCTCTTTTAACAAGAGAATTAAATACCTTTTCAGTAATAATCTCTCCTTCCCCACAGCCTTCTGGAGAATGTTGTTGTTTTTTGATTATTTTTGCTGCCAAATGCACACAATTAGAACTGTAGAAGGTAGCTTCTGTCTTCTTCCTTTGCTTCCACAAGAACAAGCTTCATTGACCCAAGAACCTCCAAGGCAGTGTCACTTCACTCATGTTAGTATGCATGGCTGTGCTGCTGGAGCTGCAGAGAAGGCCTCCAGGGCTTGGCATTTCAGCATGATGCCAGCAATGACATCATCTCTCAGTGAACTCTTGGAAGAACCTCATAAGTTTGGACTGGGCTGAGCAGATCTGGACAGGTGCTGGTGTGTGGTCAGGCAGAGCTTTCTAGGAGCAAGGCAGAATATTGTCCCACCACAGGCTTGCAGAGCACAGTGTGGCCCTGGAGCCTCAGTGCACCCACCTGGGGAAGTTCATTTCTCTGCTACAGCTCCCAGGAGCCACTTCTTGCTGCTTCTGCCTTCTGCACAGCGAAAGGGGTAACAGAGCTGGAGGAGGCCTGCAGAGCCTCACTGTGCAGGGGGACATTTGCCAAGGAAAGAAGCAGGTTGACTTTAAAAGCATCACGATGCATTTAACCAAGCTGAGAGAACAGGAAGAAAGAACAACAACAACAAAAAAAAACAAACTCAAGGCAAACTGCATTTGATCTGGAAATTATTAATATTTGAGACAATAAAGGCAGACCCCCTGAATACTATTTGCATAGAATCCCTCCTCAGAGCCAAACCACACTTTAAAGGACTTCATCTCGAAAGAGCTCTGCCAAATTGAAACAGAACTACTACCATGACTAGAGGGTTTTGGTGCCAAAAGATGTCAGATTGAACACGAAACAGAATTTTCATTCTTTTGTGTCCTCCATAAATATTAACAACTTGACACCCCACAATGAAAGCAAAATGCACTTAAGCACGGGCAGAAGAACCAAACTAGCCAACCATTCTTCTTCTAGGATAACAATTGGAAATTAGTTGTAGAGGTCAGAGTTTTCCAGCATCACTGTAGGTTGGGATTAACTCCATGGACATTGAGCACACAAGGGGAGAATGTGGCCTTGCATGGTACAAGAGGATTGCAATTCCATGAAATAGGCACCCCATCCTTCCAGAAGCAGCTGCCAAATCCTTGTCTACCAACTGGCCTCAGCCCATGCTCATGGCCAGCAAGCAGAGGAGGGAAGTGCAGCACAGTGAGGCCACAGCACCTCGCTGGCCTGCTCAGGAGCCCTCCTGAAGAGACCCAACACCCACTGTGGCCAAGAGGCAAGTGACAGGGAAAGCACAGTAGCCAGGATTTGCTGCAATGCATTGCTTTGATCACTTTTCTCAAGTAGCTGATAAAAGTATCTGAGTGTCTTTGGTGGGGGAAAGTATCTCAATTTAAACCAGAAAATAATATTTTTGTATTGGTCCCCATGCCCATCAAAAAAGGTAGGACACTTCCTCTAGGCAAGAACTTCCACCCTCCAAGACATGCAACAAATACTAACTGNAGGTAAACTTGAAGCAATCCGGGGTATCCCCAAAGCACAGGATCTGAATTCTGTGTTTCTCTTCAAGCATCTCTCAATAAAACTTTTCTAGATAGGCCTTGGAGAAAACAGAAGACAGAAATTTTCCTCTGTGTGGGAAAAGTATTGGAGAATAAAAAAAGGGAAATATTTGTTTCAATTATTCCCCCTGCACAGGCCAACAAAGGCTTTTGCACACACTATAAGGGAAGAAACCTTTAAAATATTTTGGTTCATGACAAGAGCAGCACAAGTCATTAAATATATTTCTGTAGTACCTCAATGCTACTCTTAAAAACAAAATTAATTTAAAAAGCGGAACATTGCTGCCACCATATTTACTGATACCTTCAGATATTCTCTTCCACCAATTTTAGCGCCAACTTCAGAAAAGGAAAAGAGAATCAAAGGGGCAGTGGTGCATCAGGCAATAGGAGTACTCCCCAGCCAACCACAAATATTTGAACTTTTTACTCTTCAGGCTTTGCAAGTGCTCAGAGAGCTTTTTGAATGCCTGCCCTGCCTACCACAGTGTTTCACTTGCTGTGTCTGAGGCAGGAGCAAAATAACATCACTGAAGGCTCTGGGCAACAAGACAAAGAACAGCTTTGCTCAAGGAGAGCTCCTTCTCAATAGTGAGGGTATGCATGAATGCTTTGCCTGCAATGTCCTATTGCAGGAATCAGGGCCTGCCTGAGCTCCAAGTTATGTTTCCACATTCTCCAGTACAGAAGAAAGGCACTGAGGAGTCTGTTGCTTAAACAGTTTCTTTGTGATTAATTACTGCATGGGAAGAGAGTGGCCTTAGGTAAACTTCTGAACCTCAAACTACATGCTAGAAAGACAGTCCCAACATTGAAGAAACACAGAAGACAGAGAATCCTGTTGTTCCTAGCATGAAATGAGGTCTGTTTAAAGTCCAGGGAACCCAGTAAACAGCTCTGTGGGGAGGTATTTCTGCAGCGAGTCCCTAAAATTATCTGGGATATCAGTTACTGCCACTGTCCTGGCTCCTTTAGCACAACCTTGGAAACACTGACCTCACCCATCAATTTCTACCTTCTGTAGAAATTTCAGAGCCTCCTGAAGGGAACCCAGCCCTGCCTGGAAAGTCGTACTGTCTCCTACTGAAATAAATTGTATTTTCATGCTCCAGTAAATACAAACTGTGGGTGTACCTCCCTCAAGGAAAGGTTTGAGCTCTGCAATGTTCCTAACATCTAAATTGTTTAGGTAATTTCATTTGACTTTGCTGGTAGATCAGGAATGTACTTTGCAGAATCATTTACTGATTGCCCATTTCATTCCTTTTGAAGTGTTTCCAGAAAGGCAGGGAAAGGACAGGGACATTTTCTGTATTGTCTTTCCTCCACTTGCACCATTAAGATATTTGTTCTTAGGTGTTCGAATATCCTCTCCAAGTGAAAGAGGGTAATATTCACTCTCCCTCTGCCTCTTGCTGCCCACCAGTGCCTTTACTGCTCCCTAGCAGCTGCTTTAGGGGGATGTGCAGGAGTGGCTGCTGTAGGAGTGCACAGGGCAGTGATGACCTCTGGCAGAGGTAACTCACACCAGTGCTTCCAGAAGGGGCTACAAGCCACCTCTTACACCATCACCCTTTCAAAGCTCCTGCCACAAAAGTGCTCCGAGTTCCCCCAGTTGCCTGTACAATACAGCCTCCAATGTTTGACCAATGCCAGAAAGGGTTTCACCAGGTCAACCTACATTTATTTAAGAGCATTTTCACAAGGTTGTGCAGGTACTTTACTGCCCAGTCAGCAACTGCTCAGGTGAGGAGCTTCTACCTTAACCCCAGCCACTGAATCCCAGCAGCCTGTCCTATCCAGCAGATGCTACTACCCTTTCCAGGGCTCAGGTTTATTTGATCCAGCTTTTATGGAAAAGCACATAAAAACAATATAAACACATTTATATAAGAGACAAATGTGTGTGTTTAAATTAGCTCGTTCCACAAACATAGGCTATTGAACAGCCCCATCTGCACATGGGGAAGGCAGCAACGGCCAGGTGCATGTGTAGGAGAAAGGAAGGAGGAAAAAAACAGGAATAAGAGTGAGTACAACACAAGGATGTACAGAGAAGGAAAGAAGACAGACCCTCTTGTGTCTCAGCCACAGATGGGGCTGACCTGTGTCACCACTGCTGAAGCTGGCGTGAAGTGGAAAGGCAACGCCAGGGCTGTGTGTGGGGATCCTGCAATTCCACCACCACCAAGCTTCAGTCCTCAAGGGCTTTCTGCAACATGCTGCGCCCTGGCAAGCCTGGCATTCACCTGAGCGTGTCTGGCAGCCCCATGGGCTGCCTATGCTGTGACGGTCAGAGCATTTCACTGGGAATGAACAGGGGCCTGAAAGAGGGGGAAAAGAAGAAAAGGATTAAAAAAACCAGTCCAAACATCCTGGTCCATCTCCCTGCCATCTGCTGACATGCAAGTCACCTGTCCAGAGAAAGATTTACAGCAGCCCTGAGAGTGGCCAGACCTCGAACTTCTCTGGGAATACCAGCTGGGACAGGGTCCCCAGCATTACTTCATGAGTTTGACTTATATATGTCATTTCAGTTTGAAAGAGGTTTCTTGAAACATGCTAAGGCTGAAGTAGAAAGTAAGAACTCCCAAGGTGACATCCTCAGCTCTGACCAGGAAGCCAAGATGACAAGTGTTTAAGGGCAGCAGGGCTACACCAGAGCAGAAAAACCCTCCTCTTGAAAAGGAAAGCTACACTAAGACAGAATCCATAAATACTCAATGCTTGGAGTCTGGTCTGGATAAAAACCACAGGGAATGCCCTCAGGACTGAGTGTAATGCTCTACAGTTTAATGATACATAGCCTTGCATTGTTAAATCTGCTCTTTGCTTAGGTACGGATGCTAAGGTGCAGACTAGCTGAGCATTCCCTTGGAAAACCTGTGGCATTACATACCCAATATTTGAAATTTTATGGACGTTGGTCACTTAAGTCCCACAGGACTCATCTCAAGAGCTCATTCTCAATTCCTATGCATCTCCACCTTTATGTGTGTACTTAAAATGAGTGAATACCACTGGATTGTATTACTAGTATCACTGAAATTGACATGTTAAACATGCTTCTCCTGAACTGGCCTTAGACAATCCTAACTTTTTACCAGAGAAAATTTTAATAAATAATTTTTTTTAAAAAACTACAAAACTTTTAAAACATACATTGTTAAATTATTCTGTTAAACCTTTTGATATGTATTAAAGCCTCCATATGAAAAAAAAAAATCACAATGCTGCTAATTTAATTTAAACCAGCTGTGAAAACAAAGGATTTAACTACAGTGCAGTTAATGATTCCAATAAAAAAAAAAAAAATCCTAGCTGTTTACATGTTTTACACAAAGACTTTTCCTGGCCCCTTTTAGCTGTCCATACAATGCATTGTTAAGTTAACACTTAATAACACCCGTTTAATATATAACAGAGGGAAAGTGCACTGCAGCCTCATTTGCTCTATTTAGCAAGTCCTATTAAATTCTGGTTTTCTCCCTCAGAAGATCGTAAATATACCAATGCTCACCTTTGAGAATGAAAGTCTAAAGTGCAACATAATACGGGCAAATCGCTTGACAAGTAATTTGTGACCCTCACTTTGAAACCACATTAAAAGTACCTATTCTGCTAAATGGGAGATCTGAGGCCAACTGGAGCATGAAGCAGAAGAGGGCACAAGTTGCCATTTCCCTTCTCTCCTGAAGCCTGAGAGCCCAGCTGAGAGCCAGGCTGACTGTCACACTACCTGGAAGCCCTTGGCTCCCAGAGGAATATCGCTGTGCCGGCTGGCACTTTGGTGGTCGCTGACAAGCTAGGGGCGATGTCTGGTGGATGTTACAAAATTCCTGTACCAAGAAGCACTCTGACATACTGGAACTGCTGTGAGTTGCTAAGGGCTACAGCTCACACATGTCAGACAATGGGCAACTCTAACACGGACGAGCAGAGTAACAACCTCTCCCTTTTGGCATGGGAAGCAGACAACAGAAAACTCCAAAACAGTTTGAAGCATGAATTTTGGAAAAGATCAGTAAAGGAGACTGCAGTTCAGGCTTCTGGGGATAGCAGGGACTCTCAACACAGAAGGGAGGGACTTGCCTTTGTAACAGAACAATCTTAGCTCAACAACAGCCCAAAGGTCTGTGCAGGGAGCCAGGCACCCAGTGGGAGGACTTCCAGAGTGACCCAGGAGTGTGCGCGTGCTGGAGACAGCGCAGGGGCACATCCATCGCCCACACACACTGCCAGACCATCTCAGCAAGTCAGATATAGGGCTGTAGGTGGGACCTCACTGAACACTCCGTTGTCTGTTACCATCCTTTTAGCCATCTTCTCAGGCTGTGTTGACTTCTCACATCTGCTGCCCAAGCCAGGAAGGCTGTAGGAGCTGAACAGTGCCACACCTACACTAAGGGCCACTGCAGATGTGTCCCCCAGCCACCACAGGCCCAGAAGGGACATTGCAGTTGATAGGACACCCCTGCCAAGTGGAGCTGGCTGTCTCCCTGGCGCAGTGCAAGATGTTTGCAGAATAACTTAGGAGCAGCTATGAATTCAGGCTGCCAGCTCTACACAGGTCTGCAGGTGGAAGAATAGTTTATGCTTTAGTACAGCCTGAACACTGGTTCTCCTGGTGATCTGTTGGCGTACTTAATTGTTAGGATTTAAAGCTTGTGTTAAAGGAAGAGGAAAGCCAAATCCCCAAAGAAACAAGTGTAGGAGGAGAAAATACATTCTGGCTAGGCCTTCAGCAGAGATACAGTTCTCTTGTCAATAGTTGGTGAAACACCTTCAAATATATGAAAGAACTATAAACAAAGCTACAAATATGTCTGGGTTTGAGTAGCAACAAAAACCCAGAGCTCCTGCTAGTGCATTCCTGACAGCACTGACTGATGCTCAGTGTGGGTTTTGGGTGGTTTTGAGGGTGGTGGTGGTGGTGTGTATTAGCTCCTTTGCTGGAGTCCAAATTCTTTCACAGGATATTTTACTGCAAAGCACTTGGTGCCCCAAAGCCTTGCCTGAATTCCCAGACAACACAAGAACCTTCACCAGGTCCAGCTCTAACAACGTATACATTTCTACCAGTTGTTCAAGGTATAACGTAATTAATTATAACAATTCAGCAGCAATTGAGCATGCATTTTACACAATATTATAATAAACACAAATGAAGAGATAATTTCTAGACACATCTTTTCTTTCTAAACCCCAAACTTTTTTGTGATACGTTCTAAATGAGGCAAATTGATACAGCTGCAACATTACCAGGGCTCTCCTGCCTCATACTGAGATTTGGCTGGGAGAACCCGAAACTCCCCTTTGTTGGGAAGAGCAGAGAAAGCCTCTATGCCCTTTACTTCCAGGTGCCTATATTATAAATGCAAAGCAGAATCTACAGCTACCCCAAACAGAGAAATACAGAACATTTCTAGCTTTGATTCTCCATCACCAAGCTGCACTTGGCAAAGGTGGTGAATGTTTGAATTGTGCAATTCAGTTTAGGGCAGACACCCAAGACCACTGGGGACCTGAAATCCAGCAGGGTGCTCTGCCCAGGCTAATTATTTGGTCTGCAAAAAACTAAGGCAGCTCAGCTGCTGTCCCACTCCTGTCTTGCTCCAGCGAGCTGCTCTGTGCATCTGTTTGAACCCCAGCCAGCCCCCAGCCTGCCTGCAGGTCAGCTGGGCTGTAACTACAGCACACACCAAGCAAAAACACAGAGGCAACAACTGCAAGCTCTCCCTTCAGAAGGCAATACTGGGTTTGGCTGGGATAGGGTTAATTTTCTCCATCATAGCTTTATCATTCTGTGTTTTGGATTTGTGTTGAAAATGGTGTTTTCACTGCAGCCCCCTGACATCCTCGGTTACTCACTCCTACTAAATACAGGCCTGTTGCAGAAGAGCTGGTCCAGCTAGAGCATCTCAAAGGATTTGTTTGCCTGAGAGATTCCCTAGTGTCCCCTTGTGAGGTTTAATCCCCTTTGTAGGTGCTACCAGTATAAGTTGCCTCCACTCCCCCATACATGCAGCACTTACACTGTGATCCAGCTCTCCAGAAACTATTACAGGATATAGGGATGCTGTGGATTTAATAAGATGCTGATTGTACACAACTGCAGAAGACATCCAACTATAATATTGATACAGGGTGGATCACAGGGCTGTAAATTTGCAGAAACATTCCATAATCAATTGGCATCCAACATTACAACTTGCTGGCCTTCAGAATCTCTGTCAAATGCATAATTGGGAGCTTTAATTAAAAGACTACCCACAGCTTTGTAAATAGCTAAAGATCAAGAGCCTGCAACAACCGAAGAGAGATGAGGTTTGTCAGGAGGGCTTTTTACCTCAGATATGCTATGAGTGGTGGTCACATGCTAATTACAGGTCTCTTGCAACAGTACACTGGGCAGTTTTGCAGACTGGTATCTCCACTACAAACAGAGCCAAACTGCAGCTTATCAGACTCTGTTAGCTTTGTCCCAGCTGGAGATGTTTTGACACTTCAGCTTTGGTTCTTGGGAATAATACTATTTTATACTTCAGGCATTTAAGTTCTATAATAGACAAATTGATGAAGCTATTGCTCCTCTTGGATACTCATGTTGAGACACCACACTCAGAGCAAAACTTACCTTGTAGAGGCTAAATGAGCAACAGAACCCACATCAGTAGTGCCAATACACCAGAGGTGATCATGCTGTTCAGAGTGCCTGCATTCGGGGCAAGGGGGGCTGAAACCCAGGTGGACCATCTCCCAGCTGCAGGGGCATTCAAACAACTTGCAGCTGCAAAATTTTGGCATGGAAAAGATTTGTGGAGAAGCATTCAAAAGGCACCAGAAGCTGGAACAGCTGCAGAGACTGGTGACTGGATTGTTCCCTGATGTAGGTGGAAAACATAAGAGTTGTTTCTTTAGGCCTGAGCTGTGTCCCCTTCCTGCTTGATAGTCCCATGACAGAGCTCACTGCCAAACGCAGCATTAGCTACTTGAAACACACACCTTGCATGTATTTTATTTCTCCCAACTTATTTGTTCTTTGGCAACTATTTCCAGTTCCATTGCCTAGGCACCCAGTAGAAAAGGAAGGTAGAGATTTACCCTGTAAGACTTCAGTGGATTTTCCCCCTCTCTCTCCTGATTCTTCTCCCCACATTTTCCCAAGGCTGGAAATGCAGTGTTATGCCTAGGCCCTGTCCCTGATCTGTTCAGTCAGCTTTCCTGTACAACCCCTGCCAATTAATTACCAGTCAGTCACATTACAGGATGGATGACAAGAAGGGATTTCTCATGGCTGGGCTGGAGGGAGCATGGGCTGCAGTACAGCACTCACTGGTAAGCAGCACACAAAATACCTGGAGCAGCACAAGGACATTGGACAAGGCACACTATTTGAGCTGAGCTTGGTTTGGTGAAAACCAAAACATGCTTCATGCCATGGCATCTTCAGATTGGTGGACAGCTGCAACAGCCTTGGATTGTGTTTCCCTTTCCTTAATTCTACGGTAGCAGCACCAGAAAAAAGGTCTTTCTGTGAGAGCAGAAATCTTGCTGCATTTTGCAAGTTAGCCTGATGTCACACAAGGGAATGCACAGGAGTCTAATGGCTGTTGAGCCTCCAGAACTTACACAAAGTATGGTTTTCTCTCTACACACTAAAACATGTCTACTTTTGCTAACAGTGATGTTTAGAGAGGAGTTGGCAGCTTATTGTATCATTTCATATAAGCTTCAGGTGGTATTTGTGATGGATTCCAAAGGTGTCTCTGAAAACATTTTTGTTCAGTTGCCTTTCCAGATAGCAGAAATCCTAAAGTCACTGCATTATGTGTAAAAGAGACTGAATCCTAATGCACAAAACAATGACTATACATTCATTTACCAGTGCAAATTACATATTAACAGCTGTTAATACACAAATATAGCTAAATCGCTAATTTTGAAGCTTATCTCTGTTCTCTTGATTCACTTTGGTCCACTAAACCTTATGCACTTGTCAGCTGCTCAGTAAGGATCCACAAAAGGTTCTCTCAGAAAAGCAAAGTGTCAAATTTTTCAGTCAGGATCCACAGCTCTCCAGAGAAAGGAGAAAAGCCACTGCTCTACATTAATAAAGAGGAGAGTTGAGTCTGTGTTATCAGGGCTCATATCACATATTACTATGTATTCTAAAGCTATTGTCTATAATATAGATGTATCAAGAGCCTGAAGTTCTGGCCACTGCATGTTTGAGATATATGGGTTTAGATTTTAAGCATTTATAGAACTAAACTAATCCCACTTTGGAGCTAAATTATTCTAGGCAAGAGTCTTTCATATCAGAAATCTGTCACGTGTTTGTTATTACATGAATCCTCCAGAACATATTCTAGCAGAAATACTTGGCACTGTTAGAAAGCTCCAATGTACTTGTTCAGTTTAAAAAAAACCAGTTAAGACTGCAAGGCTAGAGATGCAGTCATATCCCTGAATATAACCTGAGACGCAGACAAACCAGTAGTGGGAGGACCATTTATACTTAGTGACTAGGTTGTCAGCGTGAAAACCACAAGTGGGTTGTAAGTGTAGGGTTGGCTGTATTTAGCTTTTTTATATTTGCTGATTCAGCTCTGACAATCAAGGGATGTTGTTGCTCAATTTGACTAAGCAGACAGTTTTGTTTGCCTTATCTCAATCCACTGGCTGATAACTAGGCCTGACAAGAAGCACCAGCATTTTCTTTAAAGATCATCTTCTCCAAATATGATCTTGCTTGTCTTCACCACCCTTGAACCCAGACACATGCAAGAAAGACTCCAACTATGTCTTCTTTATGCCACACAAAGCCAGAACTAAAGACACTTGGTCCACAGGAAGGACTTGTGTGCTAGTGTCAATTGCAAAATGCACTGACAAACAGATCGATACTGTGGGGGCTTTTTTGTTTCAGAAGTGTTTTTAGAAGTGTTTATTAAATGCAAAAACACTTCACACCATGTTTTTCTTCAAGCCTGGCTGTATGACACATGTTGACCTTGCCCACAGTTATTGATCACTATTAATCAGAAACAGCTCCTCTTCCTTTTCCCCTTCCTTCAGGAAACCTTGCTCTTACTTAAGCAGTTTGCAGTTTTGGTGCCATTTTGAAGAGATAGTTCAAAAAGCTAAGGACTAGAATTTTTTTATTTTAAAAGGTCTAATGCTATTTTGAAAGTTTATAAGCAGTCAGAAGTGACATCACTTTTCTAACATATGTTCTTAAGCATAAGCGGTGGGAATTTCAAAGCACATTCAGCACTGGTCTTTTTTCTTTTCCAACTGAATCAATAGTCAAACTTCTATTGACCCTAATGGCAACTAAATTTGGCAAATACTGTAAAAGCCTCACTCAAAGTAAAGCAATTAAGGAGTTTATCAAACCTGCCGTCCTGGGTTTCAGGATTAAAAGCAGCACAGGACTCTTCACGTTGCTTCTCTTTCCCCATTCACGGCCAGCACCATCTGGGCTCCTCAGACAGCGTGTGCCTCTGCGCAGCAAACAGACACGGTCAGGGGCTGCAGAAGTCAAATCGCCTGCCTGAGCCCTCCTGCCTTCATAAGGCTCTCTCACCTTCCTACACAGTATGAAAAAATAATAAGGCACTGTTTTGATAGAGACAAAATGGTTGTTCAAATACTTCTGCTAATTTCACAAAGATGCATGATAATGTTTCACATATGGCTCTGTGCCTTTTAATAACAGAAATTGAACACACATTTCAAGACACAAGTTTTGTTGATATGCTGCTGATAGTCCAGAGTAACTGTTTGCCTTGTGGTTTTAATTATTCTAAAGACAGCCCAGGGATCATTTACCCAGGGCTAATGGGTTTACGGGCTCTTTAAGAAGCACGATAAGCCCACAGATGTGGCAGGGAATGGCACGGGGGTCGCAGCTACCACGGGGGCCTACGCTCTGGAGGATGAGGAGGTTGCAGGGAAGGGTTTATCCAGCAGCCTCCAGCCTCTCAATAATCACACGGCCGTTAGGAGAGCTGTGTTCTGTGTAAACATCCCTGTTTTCTCTGGAGGGGACTCTGATCGCAGAGCACAGTCCACAGCCTCGAGAGCCGCTTCCTGCCTCTGCCGCAGCACGCCCAAGGCTCGGGCCGGAGCGCTGGTGTGGGGAGCAGGCCCTGAGGGGCCATCTCCCGGATCCCTCCCAAAGCCCCGGCATTTAGTCCGGCAGCCACCCCGCCCTGTGCTGGCCAGTCCCCCACAGCGGCAAAGCGCCTCGGGAGGGCACGGCTGTTCTGCTCTCCTCATGCAGGTGCCTGCCTTGCCCGTACCTTGTGCCGGCCCTGGGCCCGCTTGAGCCGGGGTGGAAGCTGGGCAGCTGGAACAGGACCAGCTGCAGCTACTTATATCAGCTAAAATGACAACACTTCGGCTACATAAAGAGCGTTCAGTTGCCATCAAGTCCAGCACCAGGAACTAGGGGCAGTGTTGTCACTAATTCGGTCATCAGGGAACATACCTGGGCCTCTCCAGAGCCAGGAAGATGACCCCTCCCGTGGCTGCAGCTTCCTCGCTGCAGTGCTTTTACCTGGATAGCAAATTTGGAGGGTTTGAAACCACATCAGGATGTTTAAGGCCCTACTCTCACTTACCACTGACCTAGCACAAAGTCACGGCTGCTCTTCCTGGATCACACCAGAAAAAGGTGGGTCGGAATCTGGTCTCTTCTATAAAGACTGTGTTACACAATGCTAAGTATAATTTCTTTTAGAACACAACTTGTTAATCATTCTAGGTAATGACTTGTATTTTAGGGATTAAACTAATGAACTTATTATATAAACCCTGGAAACGTTTTGCAGGCAGAAGATGATTTTATCTAGAATATGAAAAGTACAGGTACAGAATGGATGAAGCCCTAGCAGGTAGACACCAACAGTATTTTAGGATTCAAAGTTAAAAACAGATTTAAAGTGCCTGAAAACGCAACAAGTCAATATCCCCTGCACTGGAAGAAAGTAGGAGGTCAGCACCTTCACGGACACCAACACAGTCGCCCTCTGTCAGGAGCAGAGGAGCAGTCAGACTTGCCAGCTGCAAAGAAATCTTTGCAGTTCATGTGGACCTTAAGAAAGGGATCAGGCCTGCCACATTATAACTTTCTCCTTCTTTGCGAGAGACCCTATCAATTTTGCAGAGGTTTTCAGCCCATTATCACATTACAGGTAGACAGTTGTCATAAAGCATTAGATCTAAGCAAGGCTGACAGCATAACTGCAGGCTAGCTCCAGGCTTGGCAGTCTGTGCAGCACCTGCAGGCGCCGGACCAGAGTGTGCTCCATCAAGAGAGAGGCTGGTGTAATCTGCTGTGAATCACTTTGAATTGCTGCCCTTAATTGACAGTGCACTCAAGACCTGGCCCACTATGTAGACAAAACTCTAAGTACTAGTACACACACAGCCTTGCCAGAAACCTGCTTGCCCTCAGATGAGCAATGGCTACACACCCACCTTTTTCACCAGAGCAAGAGCTCTGTATTTTGCCCTGCTCCTTCATTATTGCAGGCTCATCATCACCACAAGAATAAGCAAGGAAAATGTTTCTCCTAAAAATTGTTGGGGGTTTATGGAGGAAGAGAAGGGTAGGAATTGAGCAGTCAGTGTGCTGCTATCCTGGGGAAAAGGAGATGACACACGCACTTCAGACAGGATCGGAAAGCCCAAACCTTGGAGAAGTGCACAACCAGTATCAAAGTGCTATGGGACAAGACCATTGGGGTGAGATGGCAACCCCAATATCCTCTCTCTGGGGATACCAACATCCCAGTTCAGGTTTCTCAGCATCTTTTCTTATAGAGTACACAGGCAAAAACACATCCAGACAATACAGACACCAGAGGACAGAAGTCATAATTGTCATTCTTGCACTCCACCATGAGCCCAATCCTGCTCCCTCCAAGTCAGCAAGCATTTGCTAGAGATTTAAATAGTCAGGTGCTGAAACTTCCTTGGCCAGGTGAGGAGGATTCCTCTTGTATTACTGCTCTCTCAAGTCACCTCCTGAACAAACTCTCACCTCCTTATGTCCCAACCTAGGTTGTAAGCTGGACACTTCCTTTGGCTTCAAAGTTTGTCATCATCATTGTTAATGGACTTTTAGACCCAAATTCTTTCTTGTGCTCTCCTGGAAGCATCAAAAAATCGAAACAGAAAATGCTTAAATGCCTGTCTCCCTGCTGCCAATAGAGGATGCAGAAAGGCCAGAAAACAAAGGGGATTCAGGCCTTAGAGGCCCCTTAAGAGTTTCAGTTTTTTAATTAAAGTTCCAAAAACATTTGCTGAAAAGATTAGGGGGAAACACAGAGCATTCTGGGTGGGACATTCTGGTTGTTGAGCCAAGTCCCTTCTCTGCCACAGATGCAGTTGCTGGCTTCCTGGGGAGAAGCCAGCTGAAAGAAAAGCCATAAAGAGATTGCATGGCTGAAGGAGCAGTTTCCATGACCAGACAAACCCTTCTCCTTATTCTTTCAAAGTCTGCAGGGCCCAGACTACAGTACCTGACCAGACTGGCAGCAGCTTTCTCAGAGCCACATGATCTGCCCAGGGCTGCCTGCTGCATCCTGCACAGGCTCTGCCTCCCACAGCACCCACAGGGATCCCTCAGCATCCAGTCCCATCTCCTTGGCATTTGTTTAACCCCACATGTTCACTTCAAGGGCCAATTTGTACAAGGGACCACCAGCAACAAATGTCAGATCTGGTTTAAGACTTGGTTTGAAGGCATTTAGATAGAAGAATAATCGCACAGGGATGTGGTTTACTGTGGAGAAATAAAGGCTGTGTTTAAATGTCTGAAATTCCTGGTGACTAATAATTGTAACCTCCTCCTCAATAAAATGCACAAATAATGTTATTGAAGCATTTCCAATCAAAAGGTATTATTTTTGGTTTAAAACATATGCAGTAGTCAGTATTTAAAAGCAAGACGTCTGGGCGGGCTTACCTCTTCAAGGGAAGAGAAAACTACTGGAACGCTGGTTTAGTCTCTCTTTCCCTGTTTTTGTAGCCTTCTTATTACAACATTAGAACCTTCACACAGTTCCTCTGTTGCGTTTTCTTACCAACCAGAAAGTAGCTCTATGGTCATTCACTGAAGAGGTTTTTTTCCATTAAGGTGTGTTTCAGAGCTTGACCTGGCAAGACATCCCATCCCTGGAGAAGCACTGTCCCTGCAGTAGCTGAGCATCTTCAGTACCACACAACCCAATGGGCACCAGCAGTGCTCCAAGCCTGGTTATCAAGCCAGGCTAGCGGGCACAAAACAAATTAAGGAACCGGAGAGCCCCTTGCCAATTTTGACTTGGCAGATCACAGGGCTACGTAACAGTGGCTTGTAAGATTAGGATTTTATTTTCAGTGGCATCTTGACACTTTAAGACACCTACAAGGAAGTCTCAGAAGGTATAAGCTGGTGAAGCGCCCACCTGCATCTTTAAGTGCTTAAATATCAAGCGCCTGTATTTCTTATGAAAAGAGACCTCAGGATCCCCAGCACTCTTGGAATTTTGCCTTGAGCTCTGTGCTGACCTGCATTGCTCCCATGAACAAAGTCAGATGCATCTCACAGAAGCTGGCAGAAATTGGGCCAGTGTTTCATGATTCACATACCTATAGGATTAGTTATAATTAGTGTCTTCAAGTAAGACCATAACCGTATCATTCTATTGCACTCCATGGATGCAGTATCAGCACATATGGAAGGCATTTATTGCTATAAATATTCGGGCACTTGATAGTTATCCAAAAATATAAAATCAGGTTAATCATTCTATCCTACAATCCCTGGCAAGAGATTTGAACTCAGGTTTTTCTGGCTCAGCCTAAAGTTTCACATATATGATCACTTCTGCCAGCTGGCAGCACTAAAATCTTAGGCTAAAGTCGTTCTCCAGGAGCCAAATCTATCTGCACAGTAACATTACAGAGCTTAGCTTTTTGCATGCCATACACTACCTAAAGATATCTTGCTGTTGCATAGAACTATGAAAGTTTATGTAGGCCAGATAGAAGAATTACTTTTCTTTTCAGAGTTAATCATTAACATCTCTCAGGGAAATAAACAACTGAGGTTATTGTCTTATTTCCAAAGGTTGCCCTGGGGCAAATGAAATAATTAATTTGCCACATAATACAAGGGTAGCCATACTGTCCCCACATTCATACATGTAAAATTGTTTCCAAAAATAGAAGAATAGATAAAATGGAAGACAAAATTTCTGAAGAATGTATAGCTACCCATCAGAGCAAAGGCATGGGAGAATGAACTAACAAACTTCCCTTTTAAAAAGCCACTCAGCAACAGGAGAATCAGTGGTTATTTGACTTCCAGTAACACAGCATGCCATCCTTGGACTCATCAAGTCTCCCACAAATGCAATAAAATTCAATGGCCATTTTACAATCTATTAGGTGTCATAAAAGCTACAAGACCCATGTATTCCTCTCTGGTCCTGCTTTTCAAGGGAAACTGCTGGGGTTTCAGTGCACTCAGCTCATGATTTGTGAAGTTACAGTAAATACAGGCCCGCCCTCAGCTCCTCGACCTGCCTCAGCCCACCTGCAGCATCGCCCGCATGTATAAAATAAAGTCACTTCTCAGGTACCAAATATTCAGAGGCCTGGCCATAGCTCACGAGCCCAGTCCCAGCAGCATGAAACACACAGGTCTGGGGCCAGGACAGCTTCTTTCACAGGACACAAAGTCAGAGCCAAAAAAAAAGCAGCACTGAAGGATCAGTGCCAGCCCAGCGTGGAGGCACCCCTGCAGGGAGCTTCTTGAAGTGGGAGGCAGGCGCAGAACCAGCAGGACCCACACACACAGCTAAAGCCTCCAGCAGGAGCCAAGCTGGCTCTTTGCAGAGGCTCTGTGACACATCTGTGCCCCATCCTTCAGTGCATCCCAGAGTGGATGCACTACCTAGGTTATTGCATCAGCCATCAGCTTATGGACAGCTGACAGGAACCAGAAGAGATGGTAGAACCTTATTGCAGATGATCACAAAAAGAGAACAGCAACAGACAGCTGGACACAGTGATGCTGGTGTCTCTCTGGGATGGGGATTCCCCCCAGCCACAGATAGCTGCTCAAGTGTTTGCCTTTAAAACAATTTTTTTTTAATGAGCGGTGTCAACCTGACATCCCTGAAGAACAAAACTTCCCTGTATCATCACAATAACAAGGTACCAAGAAGATAAGCACCCTCCCTTTGAGCCACGTGCAAAAAGGCTGAAGCACATGATCACATACAATGTTTTTGCGCTACGTAACATAGGACCTCATGTTCTCTCCCTTCACTGGGAAACTTCAAGTAACTCAAATAACCTGTCCAAGGAGGATCAAGTTTCCCTTTTCTAGCCTTCGGCTATTTTACAGCTTAGAGAGCCACCCCCACCATCTCACATCTGTGCTCAGAAGGCATCCAGGCTCCTCCTCTTAACCCTGTTTGCTTCCAAGGTGAACCCACCAGCATTCTCACATTGTGTAGCCACTCCTGTTCTTCCATCAGAATGCTGCAGGTAGCCCAGTCTCCCCTGGTGGCAAGCCAGCACATACCCCCAGGCTGCAGAGCTCCCAGGAGACCACCTCTTTCTCTCTCTGTCTTGCTTTCCCTGACACTCTCCTCTGAGCCCTTCACCACCTGCTAAGTAAAAGAGAGCTGCCTTAAGCCCTGGCAGCAAGGCAGTGAGTTGAGCTGGCCAAGCCTCCTCACAAACACACCTTGAGGCATTTAAGTGAGTGGACCCATCCCACACCCCCACCTGGGTCAGGCCCTAGAGCTGAGCAAACCCCTCCCTAGGTTGAGCTGCTGCTCTAAAACACCTCCATCTCACAGTTTGAGCAATGTGCCTCTCCTGGCACACCACTGTTCTTTGGGCAGGGGGACAAAATAGCCAGGGCACTTCACTGTGAGTTCTGCAGCTCAGCTGGGAAGGCTGGATCACCAGCTGGGTATTGCGGGGGTTGATGTGTTCCTTTACGTGGCCATACGTGCAGTATATGCTGCATTTTACCACATACATGCATTTGCAAGACAATACGTTCTTTTTATCTGTAGAGCCTTAACTAACATTGATCATGCATCATAAAAAAAGAAACAATTTGCAGAGGGTAAATGCCTGTTAATCATAAGCTAAAGGGGAAAGGAAAAATTTTAAGTGATATATAAAGGGAGGAAGTGACTCAGTGGGTGGGAGGGAGGGGACAAGCATTCCAGACAGATGGGACATGAATAACTTTTCCATCTCCTTCTCTCTTCTCTCCCAAGTCTTGCAGGAACTGCTGTGTTGAAATAGTCAGTCATTAACTATTTGATGAGGTTTTAAAATCTGAACTGAATTCTCTGGATGTAACCAACTGTTATTACAGGGTCTGCCTCATAGCAATGCAAGTGTTGGAGCCCTTTGGCAAGCCATAGCGGTGAGGGCAGGACGGAGCACTCTGGAGGAAAAGCCACTAAATGGCGTCAGCTGTGTGGCTCTGCACGGCCCTGGAAATGCTGCAGGAATCAGAGCAGTAGTGATTAGTGAGTTTGCAGACCTCCTGTGACCAAGCAACAGGGCATCCATCCGCACAGCCGGCGACAGCGCTGATACGCTGGCACTGCTCATCCCGCGGGAGCGCCGGGCCCTGGGCGCGCTGGGTGAAGGTCACCCTGGAGGAAACTGCTGTGCTCCTCCCAAAACCCTCTGGCTTTTGCTGTCGTCGTGCAGGGCAGTCCCTGGGGCAGAGTCTCCCACCTAACAGCATCCACCTTTTCAGAGGGCTGGGGTACAGCAAAAATGCCCTTTTGGTGCCAGTTCAAGAGCAGGATTCAGACCATGGGGAACCTCTCCTGCTCAGTCCACCTTATGCTACACAAACAGGCTCTGAGAAAACCTGAATGTAGCATTTCCCTTCATGGATGCCAAAGACTAATTGACCAGCACGAGACCTGCTGAACTTGGTGGAACCAGGGTGGATATAATCACTCAAGAGAGCCAATAACCAATTAACTGAATGGCTCGAGCAGTTTTGAGGTCTCCCTTTTTATCCAAGAGCAAATCAAAGATCAATTTCCTAATAAGCTTTGTAATATCTGCTGTTCCTTCTCATTATTATTATTAGCATTGCAGCAGTGTTTTGTGCATATAATGAAAGAGTAAGATTTTAGTTGGAATGGCCTCAGTGGTAGGAAAGGAGTGGGCAAAGTCTCAAGCTAAAAAAGCATATATACATCCACACACACATATATAAACCAGGAATGCTGTACAAGCCCTTCGCAGCACAGGCCAGGTCATGAGGGGATTCTGACCACAAAATAAGAGTCTACCCCTGCTGATAACTTTTACCAGGTTCCACACAAGGAAAAGCAAAAAACTTGATTACAGTCATCAAGTGTCACAGTGTCATGATTTAGCCTGGCCTTCCCAGCAGTGCCACGGTGTCCCAAGAGCTTGGTCAGTTGCTGCCAGCAGGCAGACAGCAGTGGGAGCCAGCAGGGAATTGCATGGCAGCCCAGAGTCCAGCTGCTCCTGGCCTGTGGCGGTGACAAAGCACAGCAGGCAGGGCACAAGCACATGCTCCCTTCTGCCACAGGCCGCTGATAGGGGGCTGGGGCAGGTAATACCGTCCTCTGCCTTCATCACATCCACCAGAGCCCCAAGAGATGTGCTCCTCAAATCCCATCATTGCATTGCCCTGCAGTTCCCCTATGTGTTTTGCATTTGAAATTGCAGGTTCCAGCTCTCTCTGCAGCTACACCACCTGCCCAAATCATGCTCCCTTTGTCAGAAACTCTCCAGCACTCCTTGCAGTCTTCTCTCTTGCAGTAAGGCAAGAAACAGCAGCCCAATGTACAAATTCCTCCCTGCCTCTCACTCCCTCCTTTTCTCCTCCGGTGAAATCAGGGACTCTTGGAGATAATGATCTCACCTATGAAGATACAAACAGCATCATCTACATTTTTCAGCATCTCCAATATGTTCCATTGTGTGTTATCAGGCAGCCTTCTGGTGAGAGTGCAGGTTTCCCTTTTGGATGCATGGCTTTGCTTGGCCCTGGGAAAGTCCCCTCCACAAGAGCAGAGTAAGACTGCTTTCATTTCAGTCATGTGCATTTTAGCTGAGAGGGTTTTACTAGACTGCACAAGAAGGAAAACATTGCAAAGTAAGTCTCTGAAGGAGAAACTGTGAACTCAGGAGGAAGGGGATGATGCTGAAGCCCGTTTTTAGAGGAGCTGTAGCTGGATAATTGTCCAAGACAGACTGGTTTGTTGACTTTCTCACAGCAAAAGGCACATGGCTGTTTAATTGATTTTAGCCTGTAACTAAACATATACTTCTTTCAATATAATGAACAGCAATGCTACAATACTGCTCTCCTAATGTAAATTGATCCATTACAGATGAGTGTTTAGATCAATGTGTGATGTCCTGATTGGAAATAAAACTGTTTGCTCAAGATCACTATAAAGACAATGGGCACTGATAGATGATATTTATGTGACAAGGAATGGTTCTTAAAAAGGAGATTGCCAAGACCATGTCCATCACTTATGAAACCAGCATTCACCCAGCTGCCATGCAAGTATTTTTAAAGACAAGAAGAAAGAGGAAAAGATCCCAATTATTTCTCTCAGCCCCACAGTCTTGCTCACTCTCCAGCGTGGAAACTCCTTAGCTCCAGGCTCACTGGTGTGGGAGCCACAGCCGCCTGGGCAGGGCACCCAGCACCCGTGGTCATGCAGGGCTGAGTGATGCTGTTCATCTGCCTGCATTATGCTGGGGCTCGTTTCCTCCCAGAGCAGCTGGCTTCCACTGGGGAATTGCACCATGGTCTGTGTCCTGTATGCTCATAGCCCGTGTTTTGTCATCTCCCTGCATCTGAAGAGAAGCTAATGGCTCCAGCTACCTTCCCAGTTCATTGTGATCAATCCATGTGCCTCTGTTGCTGGTAGCTACTCGCTATGGTCTTTCATTACCTCTCTTGCATGGGGCATTTTGGTTTTTCCCTTGTGTACTGAGGGGGTCGCTGGAATAGGGGCTTGCCTGGACTGTGTCCCAGCCATTCATTACCGGGGCAGCTGCAAGCACTTCTCTTTCTCCTGGGGCTGAGCATCTCCTTCGAAGGGCTCTGTCAGTGCTCGTCAGGGCTCTTGGTGGGATGGGGCAGCGCCTGCGCCAGCCCCGGGGCCCGGCAGCCTCCTGCCCGCAGGCAGCACCACAAAGGCTCGGTGGTGGGCTCGCCCAGCCGGGAGCAGCCGCCGAGGGGCAGCGCTGGGAGCAGCAGCCGTGCCTGTCACTGCGGATCCAGGCAGCCACAGATGTCCGTGCTGGGACAGGGCTGGGCTGGCTCGGCGCACGGACACCCAGCTTGCAAGGGGGTGCAGTTGCTGTCTATGAATATATTGGGTGGTGGGTGGCCAGAGGTCAGGAAGGGACGCTGGGTGGGGGAAATTAAATGAAAGGACAATGTTGACACAGAACAAATGACGCTAAATGGCTTGTGAAAATAGATCCATTAAGGGAATGATATTCTGCAACAGCCTTTAAATACAAATAGGGGAGACAAATGGCCTTTAAATACAAACAGAGGAGACTTGGTCGGTTTGAGAAACCAAAGGCTGAACCCTGTGGTGAAGCACTGCATTTGCTGGTCGTGTCCTGCTCCACTTCCCTTGCAAGAGTCTCCTTCATGTCAATGAGACCAATCTGCTGCATTTTTTCCTCTCGAGGGCTAACACATTCCAAACACTTCTCTGGTCATCTCTGATCATAAATAGCTGAGACTGCGAGGAGTGCCAGCATGTACTTCATCATATGGTAAAGATGGACCAAGGCTATAGAAACAGGCAACAGTCTGTTAAGGCATGAAAGAGAGCGCTCTCCTCTCAAAGCCAGGGGAATGTGGTCCTATTGACCTGGTCAAACTTGGGCCATGGAGAGGTCACCTCTTAAGTGTATTTGTAAGGAAGGCATTAGGGGATATCATGGTGGTTGTTGCTACTCAGGCACCACGGCTGATGCTGAGGCTACTCAATTATTTCATCCCAGGAGCAGATGTCCTGAGGCCGTGATAGAGGAGCTCTGTTGCTCTCAGCATCATTCCAGTTCATGCAAGCTTCCATGGGGTCCTTCCACTTTTTCCCACTCCCATCCTTGCAAAGAAAAGCACAGCATCAAAGTAGGACAGAGGGGCTGCCGTCTCCCTGTGACTGTGGACAGAATGGCTCAGCTGACTTTTGGGTGTCTGAGGAAGGTGCAGCATCACTGTGTCCTGCTACCTCAACAGCTCTGCAGTGCACAGACAAGTGTGACAGGTAACAGATGACCACTGTAGTAGAAAATAGCTTTTCTGTGAGTGGTTGTCCTTTGGGGCAATGCTAGCATTTAAATTTGTATTTCGCAGTCCTATTGTGGCATGAAGCACACCCATTTAAACATGAGATCCCAGACCTGCAGCACATGGATTAAGAAACAGGCACAGGCTTGCTGACAACACCTCAAGTAAGGCTCAGACTGGTGTCAGCCTCTGGAGGGGTTCACACAGGGGACATTATCTTTCTGTCTCAGAAGGGATGTGGTCCATGCATGTGCACTTAGTTTGTGTTTGGCTGGCCCTTCCCATCCTGAAGGAAGTCAGTTCCTCAGAAAACCCCAGTTTGAAAGTCATGCCCAGAGTCACTCAGTGAGGAGACATTGGCTGGTGGCACGTTTAGTCTGGTGCTGTGACAGTAGTGAACACCACCTGCATTTCTGCTCTTGCAAATTAAAATTTTAAGATTGGTCCTAAAAATAAAGTCTCTTTTCTGAGAACGTTTCATTGGAGATCTGTACCTCATACGGAGGAATGTCATTCCTCATGGCTATGAGATGAAAATCTACAATTATGTAGCATTTATGCAGAATAGAACTTTGGATACCTTAGCAGTGACAGATACTATCTGTGAGCATTCCAGGCTCACTAGCAGCAAAAGCTTCTCTTTCTGTCATTATCTCGATGGACTCTCAAAAGGAGTACAAGAGGGAATTCTATCACTAGCCAAAGCAAATTTTTCCTTGAAACAGCCTCAGCTGAACAATAAGGCCTCAATTCAGGAAAATTCATTTGATCAGGACAGCTACTTCTGAGGGAAAAAAATATCCTCCCTTACCTGGAACTTTCACCCAGAGTAGAAAAGCCTAACAAAGGACAAAACCAGGAAGGGAAAGCCAAATTCCCCTTAGAATACGGTACAGATTTAGCAGGGAGAGAAACCACCATTCAAACAAACTACTGAGGGCAACAGTGATTTTCCAGCTCCTGAGGTCTTCAAATCAAGACCAGATCCCTTCTGAAGCGTAAATTACACCACTCCTCCTTGGAGGAACCAGCTGTAGCTCCTGAAGCTGTACCACGGGACAGAGGGGATGACTCTTGCCTTGAGCAAGTGTGCCTTGCAGACAGAGCCAGCGGTTGCAGGGCTGAAGCGTGGTGTGCCTGGTATGTGCTCCTGACCCTGGCAGAGGGGAGCAGCTCAGGAGAGCCTTCCAAAGACAGACCTGCAGGGAGCAGCAGCCCCAACCCACAGCTCAGCAGGTGAGCCTCACTTTGCCTCCCACCACCTTCATTCCCCCTGGCTCTAGCGAGCCACACCTGCTAGTCAAGCAGGACCAGTGTTTGCCCATCGACAACCAAAAATTTTGGAAGTCGGGGAAAGCCTGCAGAAATCTGCACTTGAACTGCTGCTGTCTCTCCCTCACCCGAATCCTCTCTTTGCCCGAGGTAGGGCTGACTCACCCAGAGCATGCTCTGCAGCTGGCAAGCTCCCCAGCACCCGCATCACCGCCAAGGAGTGAGCACACAGGTTCCTGCCATCCCAGAGAGATGGGCCTTTCACACTCCTGCACTGTCTGTACGTGAGCAAAAAAGAAGGGGGTCCTGGCAGGGATGCCAGAGCCATCTCTTTCCATCTGTGCTTCTGTGAACTTCTTCAAAGGTTTCAAGGGTGGCCTGCATTTTCTGTTCCCTGTTGGCTTTGTCACACTGCCTGCTCCCCAAGTCTCAGGCTGCCAGTGTCTCTCCCCTGGATGACTTGGCTTGTGTTATTTTGTGTTAAAACTGGTATGTTTTTTTAATGGCTATAAATAAGTTAAAACTGCATCTTTAATTAATCACTGCACTTTATATTGTAAGTGGAGATTTTTTTGTAAGGATTCGTTTATGATTTTAAGATGCCATTTGCTCACTGTCAAATGTATCCAGCTTTTATCCCTCCATGTTTAACAGGTTCAGGATACAAACAAAATTTCATAAATGAGGAATTTTAATCCATTTAGTCTAGCTAAATAATTGGTTATTAAGTAAGTGGAAAGAGATTGAGTGGATACTTTTATCTAAGCAACAATGAACTTGAGACACTAGTCAGTATGTTCATCATCTTAAAACATTTTAAACTAATCGTACCATGTTTATTTTTCACTGACACAGGTTTGAAATTGGAAATACATATGTCTGGATGACTAAAACATGAACAACAAATAGGAGCAGCAGCATGTAAAGTATAGAGAAGTAGAAGCATTAATAGAAATATTTCTGCTATAGCAGCTATTAAATGATTTTTTTTTTTTACGGTTTGGAAGAAGAACCCATATGTTTATAGGATTTTTTCCCCCCAATTAAAATATGTGTGTATGAGTGTGTCTTTCTCTAAATACTATTTAGCTACACACACACAGGGCTCATGTATAAAATTCTCTACCAGAGAAGTGAGAGCTGCTTCTCCTTTTGTTTCTTGTCCTTCTGGCAGGCAGAAAGGACACCCAGCCCAACACCATCAGCACCTTCACAGCACCTGCAGGTGCAGTTCCGAAGGCCAGTTCACGCCCTCAGTCACCTCTCACGCCCGTGAAGGCCAGCGGAGCCCCAGCCTTGGGCCATCAACCAGCAAAAGACTGCCCAGAGCTCAGAGCAGAGGCAGCACAGAGCCAGGCACAAAGATCTGCCTAAGCCAGCCAGTTCTTCCCATGGGAAGGGCACAGGTAGCCCAGGACCCCCTCAAGGTGAGTGCAGGGAGAGCAGCTGTGCACCCCAGCGAACAGCACTCCATGAAATGCTGCTGTGCACACCTACCAGGTGCCCGGACAGTCCCTGAGCACACAGAAAGATGTTTGGTTTTATTTGGTCTCAGATTAAATACAAGAGGCCCACAGGTGGCTGGGTACCTAAAGATGTGGTTATTCCTTCACCCCCCCCTTTTTTTTTTCTCAAGAGAGCACATAGATGTTTTATATAGGATATAAATAAGCCACCAAAAAGGGAAGAACTATTGTATATTGGAACTATAGAAAAAGTAATAAATGCTTTTAAAAATTGCTCTACCTCAATTCCTAGACAACTCAAGTCTGACGTGCAGTATATGATTCGTCTGCTCGGATTGAATCCAGGCACTTACCACTTTGTTAGCTTAAGAATTTTGAGCAATTTTTTCCATTTATCTGTATTCTCCCCAAAAACATTTCACACATTTCTCAGATACATCAATCCTTCCGGCATTCCTCTACACACTCAGTAGGATGCCCTGCTATAAATATAATAAAGCCTTTTATTATGTCCATTAACCATGGACATGTGTGCTCCAAAAGTTTCCTGACACGCAGTCATTTGTGGCTTTTTAATTATAAACAGAAAAAATCTACCAGCAGAAGAAGACAGCAGACTGGAAGTGGATCTTTATGTGTGTGTTTTGAGTATGTTCTCCAGCAGGCTGAAGACACCCCCATCCTCCTCCTGATCCCACCAGAAACACCCAGTGCATGCACCTACATGTGCCCAGAAAGCCACTAACAGAACAGGTTAGTCCTGGTGATACAGATTTGTCACCTGTGCCAGCTCCAGGGGACTTGTGCAGGTTTTCAAGACCCAACGACACTGATCAAACCTTTTTTCAACAGGCAAATATGCCCCCTCCATCTTGCACACCTTGTTCCACTTGAACTCAGAAGGAAAGAAAAAAGCCCAGTAAATTACTTGACAAATTAAGTCATATTTATTGAATGCGTTTTATTTCAACAACCAAAAAATTCTAACAGCCTAACAATGCACATAAGTTAAAAATTAATTATCACTTAGTGATAACAAAGATAAAGTTGATTTACATGGAAAAATGAACATTTACAATATGTTAATCCTTATTCACATTGTTGATACCGCAATAAAACACAATTTGTTTTTTTTTATTTTTTATTTCACAAAAAAGGCGGAAAATTGTGCTTTGTTAAGAGGCACTACAAGAAAAGTTTCTTTCTCCAAATAGATATTATATGATGGATATTGAATAAATAGACATATATGCATTGTAATTCGCAAAGTTCTGGCAAGACCACAGGCTAAAATGCCCACAGATTCACTTAGAACCACTGCAAAATTGGCAGTGAAATTAAAAATAAAAAGGCAAGACTCAGCATTGAAAAAATACCTAATAAAATTTTTGGTTGAAGTGTAGAAGATACCAAATGTTGATGCCATCATCAGATGAACAACTTACATAGCTTGGCAAAATTCAGTTTCCTTTCAAATGTATGGAGTGATTTCAGCTACAGGATAAGAAGACAGTTTTGAAAGCGTAGCTCTGAGAGAAACATAAAGCAGCAACCATCGAAATTCTGAGTAAAGCTGCAGCATACTACAGAACTAAAGGATGAAGAGCAAAAGGGGCATTAAGTAAGCAACCCACCATAATTTTGCAAAGGTATATGAAATTTATGCAGAGATACTTATGTTTCAAACATTAGCTCTGAAAAAATCTCATAAAAACTCCAGAGGTTACTGAGCAGCTAGAATTAGCTTGTATTGCAACGTCTTCTCCCTGTATATTGTCTGTTCTGAGTAAGTATCTACACGTAGAGGTTTGTTTTTCATTTTTAACTCCTACCTTTTATACCTTTCAAATATATAAATAGTATTAACAGTTATATTACATTGCCTGGTGTACTAAACAGAAAGTAACTTTCAAAGTGATATTGCATGAGGTCTTTGTCAAGATTACATGAAAAGCCCATGTGAAAAAAGGAAGAAAAAAGCCAGAAGCCTTGTTGGTACCGTTATGGCTGCAGTTTACAGGCGTCTGAAATCAATCCAGCTGCAAGGTGAGGTCTTTGTCTCGGAAATCATTGCACGGAAGTGAAAAGTAAATGCTACTTGGCGTCTCTCTCGACAGGGTGCCTCAGAGCGGGTGGATGCTATGGCAGATCGCAGCTTTAGCGCTCAGGCCATCGAAGAGTCACTCGGGACTGGCTCTGCTTTACGTAACGTAGCTGCTACCTGGGTGCTGCGGAGCCTTCGCCCAGGAGGGGTGGGAGTGCAGGGCCTGGCTGGGCGTGCAGCGCCTGGGCCCCGCGGGGACCGGGACCTGCGGCTGAAAACACTGCATTGCACTGGCACGGAACGCGGGACACGAGGAAGCCCAGCACAACAGAAACACGGGGGAGGCTGCGAGGAGGGCGAGCGGGAAGTCAGCAACGCAAACCCTCGGTCTGTCAGCAATTTACCTGGACAGGATTCTTGGGATTGTGGCATTTTGTGTCGCAATGTAACTTTACACGTGTGTGTGTGTATGTGTGTGTGTGTTTCACTTCAGTATAAACAAAAAGCAACAACAAGAAGGAAGCTTATAAATTTTAAGATCTGAAACAAAGAACAGGTAAATAAAATCCACGGTAAAATGTGGTTGATAGTATGAATTCCATACATCAAATCTCAACACATTTATCTTTCTTCTCTTTCTATACAGACCTCGTTAATGGACAAGTCTTCTCTGCACTGAATTTCAGTTTTAGTCATTCTGAATCCCATGAAAACTCATCTGTACACTACGGAAAGGACTATCTGGAGAGTGGAACATGCTGTATCCCTTTAAGTGTGCATTGTGTTCAAAGTACTTTTAACTTACTAGGTTTTCTTTTTAAGGTGCCCTGATTTGTTTTTCCATTTTCTCTCTTTTTTTTCCTCTTTTCTTTTTTTGGCAGTGTTGATTTTTGTCTTTAAATACCTCAAAAATTACCCATCAAGTTGCCAGATAGGAAGCCATATAATAATGAAAAAAAAAAATCAGGGATAAACATAGAAAATAAATAGGAATTCAAAAATAGTCACCACACCCTGAGAGCAGGCGGCAGTTTATCAAAAAGCCAAAGCAACTCATTGTGAAGTGGTTTTAATACATAAACAAGTCTCATCTTTAAAGAACTCATTTCACAGTCTATACTTTCAGGTTGTAAAGTTCCGTCCCATGCAATTTAATATATATATATTTTATGTAAATATATATATACACACACAAAGTTGTAAATTTCCCTTCACTGATTTCATAGGACTTTTTCTTCCGATTTACTTGCTAGCTGTCCCTTTCATAAGTGCAAGATTGATGAAGGCATAATCCTATGTGACTACAACGATTGCTTCAGTCAAATGCAGGAAGTGTAACACTCGAGTGTCTGTGTCAAGGCGATGCCTGATCGGGCAATGCTGAATTCATTCGGTTTGCACATGGATCATGCGCAACGGAAACAAACAAACAAAAGTTAAAACGAGGAAAAAAATCAAAAATAAAACCAGAAAATCCTTGGATCAAGGTATTGCTTTCTGCACTCCTATCTCACATTATCTCTGGTCGATGTCTGCTGGAGCCGCCTTGCTTTTGTCGGGATTCTCCTCCTCAGCCTCTACTTTATACATTTCCTCAGAGCCTTCCTCACTGTCGTTCTCCTCCGACTCCGTCAGCAGCTCCTCATCCTTGTACTCTGCCACGTCAACCACTGTTCCCAAGTGCTCTTTTAGCTTCCCGTGGTGCTTTACGTGGTAACGTTGGTTCTGGAAGAATTTGATGATGGTGTGTTTGGGGAGATCCAGCTGAGCAGAGAGGGTGTGGATGGCTTCCTGATCAGGGTAGAGACCCACGTCGTGAATGAAGCTTTGAAGGATACCTAGAGCTTCCAAGGAGATCTTGGTACGGGATCTTGGCTTTTTGGCACAACTGTCCTCAGCAGGTGGAGGAGGAGCCTCTTCTCTAGGTGGGGAATTCTCCTTGGCAGGCTGGGACTGCTGTCTGTGCAGCACCTATAAGATTAAACAGACACACACTTCACATGCTGACCCCTCGGTGCTTGACATAAGGGCACTTGTACAGGTCTGTACACAGGACCTACTTTGGTTTGGTCAAGAAAAGTACAATTAATATGCATTGTCCACTTCCCTTCTCACCTGGTAAGACAGCTACACCAGTAACTACAGACTGAAGGGAGAAAGTGATATAAAAGGCAAACGTTATAAAATAAATGTAAACCCACAAAATAAATGAGAAATTAAAAATGCAAGTAATAAAAAGAAATACAAAATAGCCAAAATAAAAATTAAGTCAAAAGGTATCACAGTCTCACGGTCATGAGGACTGGCCAGCTGTCCCATCTCAGAAAAGTCATTCTCCTGCTTTGCTCTTCTTCCCATCCTTGTTTCCTCTCATTTTTCAGGCTAGACACCTTGACCATTTCTTCAAGATGTCAAGTACCACAAAGGCCTAGGCACATGTGGGATTGTCAGGTGCTACTTTATGAATAATGATTTTGCATTAAAATCCATCACAGCTACTTTATGGAAGAAAAAAAAATAATAAAAGTGCAGAGATTTGTTAAGATTTCTCTTCCCTTTCCCTTAAGAGAGACAGCATAGTCAATTCAGTTGCTTCGCATAGGTGGCTTTAATGTGTCTCCTGAACAGATTTCTCTGTATTACATCTGTAGTAATTTCACTAGTTGAGGAGTTCTGAGTTCAAATAATTATAGCCCTCCATTCTGAGAAACCCTCTGGGCAAACACACTTTGCAGTCTTGTAACAGATTTTCACCCACAGTATCTCCTTTTCGGCAAGTTTAAAGAAAGCATATGTAGCTCTTAATCTTCCTAACAGCCACTTAAAATGACTAAGAAAAGGCCTCGTGCAGCCCTTATTCCAGGGGAAAAAATACCTGCTCTGAATTGTTCAAAACACAGAGGAGCTCCATATGCTTTCTTTAAAACCAAATCTATACAAGAGAGATTAGCGGAAAAAATCCCCTACAGGACTGAGGGCTGGATTTGCCCAGAGGTTTCTTCAGATGCAGGGAAATAATTATTAGAGCTTGACACTCAAAGCTAACAAAATCAATATGGATAATTATTTTCTTCCACAAGTAAGAGGGAATTCTGGCTCTTTAACCAAGAAGAAAACGTCTTTGTTGCAAACTGTAATATCCAGAGAATCAACCCTACATTAAAGGTCTCTAAAGGAAAAAAAACCCAAGGATAAATAATGGAAATGTGCTGAGAACTTACACTGAATTTTACACACATACTGAGCCCCCAGTAAAATGCTACACTAGTCAAGTTATTACCGCAAGAGGGAAGTCCGCTGTGGAATATCAGCCTTTTATGCAAATAAATAAAAAAGCTCTGTGCCGAAGAGCCCTTTACTCATTTCCTTCATCAAACGTTCCTGCCATAACAATTTGTAACACCGGCGATCTCCAGTCCCAGCTTTCGGGAAGCAGCTCGCAGCCCCCAGGCACTGCCCAGCACAGCGCGGCCGAGGAGCTGAGCCCGCCGGGGCTGCTGTGCCAGCGGCCCGGCTGCACCTGGCCAGGGCTCCGCTCCCCGCGGGGCTGCAGCTCCCGGGCACGGAGGCAGGACCCGGCACCACGTCCCGGGGCCTCCGCGAGCGGCGGGGTGTGAGCGAGGGCCGGCAGTGCAGGGACACAGCCGCACATCCTGCCGCCGGCAGCGCTGCCCGCCGTGCCCCCGGGCACAGCCGTGCCGGGACAGTGGCACAGCACCCCAACGAGGAGCGGCTCCGCACGGACAGCCAAGAGCAGGTGCCAGCGCAGGGCTTGGCGCACCGCGGGCAAGAGCCGCTGCTGGGCAGAAAAACTGCAAACTTGTTTCGGTGCCAATATGTACATTTTCCTCCCAAGCACGTAAATACTGAGGGTGCCACAGAAACGGCTAACCAAGGAGCGGGGGGAAAGGGGGAGCTCAGATGGAAATGACAGATACTCTGGTTTATGTTTTATTACATCTCTTGTAATAAAAGAGCATAATGTTCCAATGAATGGAATCGCTCAGCTGCTCTTTGAGGATTTCTTTTTTGTCCATGGATTGCTTTCAAAGAGAAGGGCTGACGTTTCCAAACAGAGGGTTACAGATGAGGGTGGGATCCGTACCTACGTCAGCAGGGAGCACTGAAAGCAGCAGAGCCAGGATCGCTGATTCCAGCCAGGGACCAAGCCCCATAAATTTGTCGCATGGACCCTACCTAATCTCCCCTGTTGTGGCTTCTGGTCCTGTCCCCTGACAAAGTAAGGCCCAGAGCAGCCAAAATCAAAAGGATTTAACGCCACAAATAAACTGCCAGGGAACTTACAGACAGCGTCACACAAAAAGCCGCAAGTAGCATTGCTAATCAGAAGCTGGATTCAAGTAGCAGCTAACAGAGATAGAAACACATCCAGAAAGGGTGCGAATTACTCAGTTCATTCTTGTTGGAGTTGGAAGGGGGCTTTTTTTTCCCTTTTCAGTTGACAAATAGCATGAGAAATGATCCAGCTTGAAAAATGTTACAAGGCTTCCAATCAAATATAATGATGAAAAAAATCCAACAATACGGGATCAGCAGCAGTAAAATGTTTAATTTGAAGGAGATGAAGAGATGCCTACAGCATCTATAAAGCAATCAACCAAAGAGAGGGCTGAGAGCGGGAGTGAAAGAATAATTTCAATTAACCCTTACTTTTCCAGAGTGACCTCTCCACCTTCTCCAGAAGAGAAAATGCAAAACTGGGGGTTGTCAGTGTAAAATACTAGAAAAAGGTTGCATTTTATTTCATCTCCTGTTACCCTAGGTAATGAAAAAAAAAAATAAAGCTGCTCTTCTAACAGATAAATCTCATTATTTTACTAACTTATGGGGGTTTCCTCTGGTTTGCCAGTAGGATTAACAAAGGATTTCAGCCACACTATATTTTTCAGCAACAGAACTTTAGCCATATACAGAGAGATGGATAAATGCACAGAATGTCCTTCAGATCTGAGCTGTGGTCAGTTTTGCAATTCCTTGTGACAGTATTTAGCACAAAAGAGCATGCTTTTCTATGCAAACCAGATCAGCTGCTGAGCACACGGTACAATATGAAATCTGAATTACCTATATATTAAATATTTGCTTTAAACTACACTTGATTGACAAGCATGCTGATCAATCCGAGTGATTGGCTTACTTCATGTCTGGCTGTGCATGCCACAGCCTCACAGAGGAAATGGCCCATATTTGGAGTTCCAGATTTTTAGATCTTGGGTCATTATTAGGCTCCTACATCTGCAGGTACAATTTCCAGCAGCTTCACACAGTGCTGTGCACACCCTGCCATATCGCTTTGGGGTTTGGGTCAGTGCTGCTCTGCCTCTGCACTGCCAAGAAGGAAACATCACTGTGCGGCGCATTTCCCAGCGCAGGTGAACCCTCAGCGGTGGCCGGACCTGGCACACAGCACCGTGTATATGATGGGCTTCTGAGATAAGGGATAACAACAATGGCCACGCTCAGCTTTCCTGTTCCCAGGAACACTGGTGCTGGGCTCGGAAAGGTGCACTTTGTGGCACAGGTGCCCCATGCCCCCCATCCCCACTCCCTTCTCTGTCCCCCATGTCCTTCCCCACTGCTCCCCAGCCACAGGTGGGGCAGCCTCCTCCTCCTTCACAGCTAGCACCATCTGGAGCTGACTTTCCTTCCCCTTCCTGACTTCTCATCTACTTTCAAATCAAATGTGAAGATACAGATTTCCTTCCATGCCCAGAGGACTTACTCTTTCTATTCCTTCAAGAGATTTAATTTTTAAACTCTATAGATATGGCTGCCTTTTAACATTTGAGAAGAGAGCATCTCTGGAAGATGCTGCTTCATGAAGGTTCAATCACGCAGACTTTCTCCTCACAGAAAAACGTACTTTTTTGAAATAAATTCACGAGCCCTGGTAGAAAACTTGCAAGAAAATGACTGTGATGGAAGTTGACTTTAAATGATAAAGTGACTGGTCTTAGATCGCACTGTACTGAAATATGATTTGAAGGCCACAATGAAAAGCAGCTGTAAGCCATGTGTAAAATATAATAGTACATGCCTACAGGGAAGGAAGTGAGATATTGAATGATTAAATTTAGGGGAGTATATAATGTAGTGTATCATTATGGGAGTGATCAGGATTATTTGTAATAAGCTAAGGGTTTGTGGTCTATCTAAAATCCAAAGCCAAGAATTATCGGGGGGAAGGGACTGTTGCACTGTTTTACACTTACCCATTCCCCACGTCTCTGGGTGCTCCCACAGGAGAAACCTGACTTTGGCGTTGCCACAGGAAAGAGAGGTGAGCGAACCCAAACTGCAAGATGAACGTCATGTAATTGCAGTCTGTGCCTGTACTGTATTTAATTTTGGCTGGATTCATTATGCCACTGATGTTTGTTTCCATTTCCACCCACTTTCTAGCTAGAACTACACACGTGACATTGGTGAGTGGCTAAGGGAGCCAAGCAGGATGCTCAAGCGGGGAACACACACACACATCCAGGCACCACCAGCAGTGAACACCAGCAGACAACCCTAGCTCTGTGACATGTCACCCTCCATTGCCTGGACAGCCTTTGCAGCACACTGGAATCAGGAACTGCATTTCTAAGTGAAAACTTCAAGCTCTTTTGTTTTCTAGTGTGGTCCTTCCCATCTCTTTTCAGAGAGGATCAGTCATGTGAGCTCCATTCCGCTGGGATTTGCTGAGATGATGAGGTGCCCCTTGCTAAGAGAAGCACCAAGAATGTTTTATTTCTGAAAGACTGTGCATTTTCAACAGACACTGCCCTTGTTGAACAGACACCACCTTCCTCTGTGCACAGACAGCGTGAGCACTGACAGGTACCTTGATGGCATGTGGTGGTCAATATCAATTTTCATAACCCAAACCCACAAGAAGCAAAGTTGAATGGATTGGCCTTCTCTTTGCCAGAGGAGGTTTAAATTGGGTATTAGAAAAGACTTCTTCACTGAAAGGGTTGTAAAACATTGGAACAGGCTACCCAGGGAAGTGGTGGAGCCACTGTCCTTAGAGGTACTTAAAATATGTGTAGATGTGGCACTTAGAGGCACGGTTTAGTGGTGGACTTGGCATTGGTGGGTTAATGGTTGCACTCAATGTTCTTACAGGTCTTTTCCAAACCAAATAATTCTGTGAATCTATTCTCAGTGGTGGGAAGGGGTCAAACCTTTCAGCTTTTCTTCACATTTACACTGTTCCCATAGCCAGCCATAATACTGTATCACATCAAGGACTTCTATGCCAAAGACAGCAGGATTTTAGCCTGCTTAAGGACCCCAAAAGAAAAGCCAGAGAGAACAGACACATACTATAAAACAGAGGTCCAGAACCTTCATTTGGTACACCTAACACCAGTCACCTATTACTGCCCTTACAAGCGTTCAAGGCTCATCAGCAGGAGTTGCCACCAGCTTGACTCCATGCAAAAACAATTCACCACACAGCTCCTGCCAGCAAACCACTGGAAAAGCTCCTTCCCCATGGCCTGCTGAAGTCAAAGGCAGGGCTGAGGACAGGACTAAATAAGGTGTTCAGCTGCATTTTACTGAGCAACACCTCACCTCTGTAAGAGCCCCCCGGCAGTGCCCAGCTATCCTGGTAAGAGTGTACTGAAGAGACAAACTCCCTTTTGTTGCAACAAAATCTTACACTGAGATGGAGGCACTGTCCCTCTTAGCAGAGTTTACAGGAATAATCTGCAGGAGATTATCTATTCAAATAAAGAGCCTTACCCTCCCTAGCCCTGGTCTCTCTTCACATATAGAAATGTGCAAGAAAAGAAGAGAGGCAGCAGCTGCCATAACCAGGCTTGCACCCTGACAGCCTCCCAGGCCAGGGCTCGCAGGGATAAGAACATTAATTACACACAGTCACTGTGCCAAGACTCTTTACAGGTTTGTAGGAATGTCTGTACAAGAAACTGTAGCAGAAGTTACAATTTGCACCTGTGTTCATTTCTTTCCTATTAAAAATGTGGTTCTTAGACTACTCTTTTTTCTTCCCTTGCAAAAATACATTCATTCGGGTAAACACTGTAGCACTAGTTGCAGCACCGAAGGAAGTATTTTCTTTGGGCTCATTCTCAGAGTGATTTCACACCTTGACACCATAAAGCTGTGTTAAAGACTGTGGTTTAGTTTCCTTGCTTTTCTTGGATTATACAGTATCCTAAGGTCAAAACTCAGGGAAATCCAAAACTGTTATTAAAAAAGAAAAAGTATCTATGAAGTGATGACAAATTGCAGACTACAGGTGTTAGATTACATTTTGACTCCAGGCAGGTTTAATATACTTTAGTTTCCTTTTACAATTGCCCTTAGCAGGTACTGTTATCGGTAAGGGATTTAAAAAAATATATGGTACTCAATAAAAGAAGACCGTGTCAAAAGAAATCAATACGAGCGTGCAAAATGGTAGGAAGTCTGACATGGATAAATATGTTCACTTTCATCTAACTTCAGTCTGAGCTTCTTTTAATTTTGTAGCTCAAATGCTGGCCGCACATCCTGTGCATTTTCCAGTGCAGCTTAGTAATTGCTTCTCAAGAGTAAACACCCTTATTAGAGATAATTATAATACTTGTCTGTGATATGAAGTACCCCATCTCATGAGAGCCAGACCAAACCAGCCAACCAGAACTGGTGGCTACAACACCTCGTAAGCCAGCAGCCCTGGGTCCCATTCATTTTGTCTGCAAAGACAAAGCAGTCACACAATAAAAAAATCCCCCAAATATTCAGGCCTTTCCTATCACCCTTCATCTGCCCCTGACCACCACTGGAGACAGAATATCGCATCAGACAAACCCTGTCCTAAATCTATCAGCTCTGAGGTATAAGCCACACTCTGAGATACACAAAAAGGGACTTGGAGAGAACTCGAGGAGAGAAAGGAGTTCCACAAGGACCCAAAGTCAAAGGCAAGTTTGGTTTCCAGGCTGGAATGTAAGCTGGTTGAAGTGATTCATTTCAACATCTTTGGAGCACACTCGCCACATGCCTTCCTTTGCTTTACAGCAGTTGCCTTGCTCAAGGGCAGGAAATAGGCAGGGATTTGAAAGCATGGCAAGAAACTGAACACCCAGCCTCTGAAACAGCAGCCCAATCCTGCAATTCTCCAGGACCAAACTATCAAAAATAGTCAAAAAGGTGACAAAAAAGACAACAGGAATTAAAAAAAGAAAAAAAAAAAACAACAAAATTTTCAGTTGTACATTGCTTTTGGCATCCCACACAAAGTGTTAAGCATAAGCAAAACACAATTAATCTTGACTTGAAGGCAGGGGGAAGGTATCTCTCCCCCTCCCCAGCACACACTGCTCCCATTAATGCTAACAGGACCTTACCATGCATCAAAGAGCAAATCCACCACAAAACATTTTTAAGTGCTATCATCACTGGAGATAAAATATAAATTACAGCCTGATTACACTGCACTGCTAAGAGGCCACATGTGCAGCAGAGCTCGCAATGACAACTTCAGATGACCAGATAACTTTGGGACAGGTCTAAGAGGTTACTGTAAAACATCTGTGCAGAGGAATCTTTCCTTGTCTTTGCTTTCCTTTCAAGAAGCTGTGGCACTGCTGTCTGCACAGTTGTTTGAAGAATGTTTACAAATCAGCTTGACAAAGAGAAAAAAAACTTCTGCCACCACTTGACCACAATCATGATCTTATTCTTCAGTAATGCGTGGTTTATTTCCCTTTCCTGATCTCTGTTAATAGACAGCACGTGCCTACACAATAGCCACTATTTTGTCTGTATAATGTTAAAAAAATAAATCAGAAAACTCTGACAATGCAGAACAGTGTCCCGGTGTTTCCTGGGGTAACTGCTCTCCCTCGAATGCTAACTCAACTCTTCCCACAAAAGCACAGGCACAACTTTCATTGCTGTGCAAGTGCCTGAGAACTGGCTGATTTTATGGGGCAGCACAAATGAGCTCATGCTGATGAACATTCATGTATTAGCTCTGAATTTCCCATCTTGGGCTGGTTTAAGCCAGACCCTTAGGCTCACTGCAGAGTAGCTGTGAGCAGCGCTGGGTATCTCTTTCTCTAATACCAGGCTGCAGCCTGGGAGAGCTGTCAGCAGCTCCTGCCCAGCCTGCAGGTGGAGCCGGCACGTCCCTCCTGTGTCCATATGCAACCGGCCGGATTCATTCCGGCTGCTGCTGGCACAAACCAGGGCGCTGGTGACAGAGCGGCCGATGCGGTCAGGAAGTGTTGCACAACCTCGCTGCAGACTCTCTCCTGAAGGCATCGGTGATGGATGGCTCCATTGTCTGGGGATGGGGCACAGCCAGCACAGCTGGCACGGGGGCCAGTTTGCTGCACCCCTGGCAGGCAGGCAGGACTCTGCCAGCCTTGGAGAAGCCATGCGAGTCTCTCTTGCCTGTAACCTGTGGTAGCAAGGCAGCCTCCTCCACAAGGCAAAAAGCAACAGCGACAGCCTCATCCACACTGCCCTTCTGCATGGTGATGCTAAGTGGAGTCCCCTCAAGTGGGACTTTCAACATGTGTGTGTACCTTGAGGGCCACACACCTTCCAGTTAACACTCACCTTCTCCAAAACAAGCCCATGAGCTTTGTGGGCCTCTGACTTGTCTCTCCTGTGCTTTCTCTCACAGCCCTAGCAAGGCTCTCTGGGGTGCTATGGTGTGCCGAGCTCTGCTTAGCCGTTTCCAAACAGAGCCTGAGCTTGCTTGTGGCTGAAGGGAGGGTCTGCCAAAGATTTTGGGTCAGTTCTGCATTTCTGCATCCCAACCCTGATAATGGTAATGAGGAGCTGGCAGAATGCCACAGGAACTAAGGAGGCAACAAAAAGGGGTTTGGTTTGGTTTTCTGCAGACAAAACACTTTGGGTGTCCTCTACGCTTTCTTGTTTAATTAACACTACACATGTTCTCCTTTTCTTCTGAAAATCAGAAGGGCATTTGTGGGCAGTGTGAGCAAGATCTTCCCTGACAAGCCCCAACCTAGAGCCGTGCTTAAGGTCAAGCTCTAAACCCCTAACTATGGTGGCATGAATGGCGCCACTATAATCATGCTGTTTTCCAGTTACTCAGACCAGGAGTAGGCACTGCATTATTTCAGGAAGGATATGTTTGGATTAGACACTGGATTCTGGTGGGGGGGTAATTATTTGTCCCATCAAACTGTTTTAGGTCCTTACAGATGGCTATTTGGGGTTTCAAGAATACCCAACTGTACTGCTAATTTTTACAATGGGAGCAGTTAGAAGTCAGGAGAACCTGACTGTTATGGTTAGTGAAAATAGCAGATTTGTGCTGATAAAACACTACTCAGCATGTTTTTTGGCTTTTGAGATGTAACCACCAATGCACTTAATAACAGGACTTGTGCAAACTATACTGTGTGAATCAAACACATAAAAGTATAAATATTCCTTTTTTTAGAAAGCGAGTCTTAAAAAGTGCATTATAATCAACTACCATGGTAAAAGCAAAATATCCAGTATTACCACACACGCAACTGGCATAATGTGCTTTATTATACCCTTAGCTTGAAACTGGGTAAATAAAAATCAAATGACCAAAGTACAGTCTCCTGCACAGATTAGGTCACTGAAGACAGGATGCCTCAGAGAAGTAGATCTGAAATCCTTTGTCTTCCTGATTAAGTTCTAGAAAAGGTGGGCACGTGCAGAAAACAGAGGAAGCTACACTGGCATCTCACCCCCATGCTGTTGAGCTCCATGTCTCACTACTCTGACCTGTATATATTTTACAGACTTTGGATGCTGGTAGAAAATGACTTTATGGAAAGTCAACAGCACATGCTGTTTATATTCAGTTTATATTCATAGGTTTTTTTGTTCATTTTTAATGAAACAGTTTAATGTAAGGCCAGAGAGGCAGTATTAGGACAAAGCAGAAGATGACATTGTTATGGCCCTGGGATCCATCCAGCTTTGCTCCTGGCTGCTGTGGGGAACTCCATGGACTGCTCTGTCCACAGCTGGCCACACACACATAATCACAGGGGTAAAGCTCACACTTGACATAAGCCTGCAGCTTGTAGGTCTGTGTGCAAGGAGCCCCAGGCTTTTGCTAGAAATGCAAAACACCATTCTCGGCTTCAATAAGGTTAGGATTGTGTGGCACTTTTCAGTCAAAAATCTTTTGGTCAAAAATGTTGACTGAGTGACATCAAAGTATTGACTAAGTGACGTCTACTTTGCCAAGCTGTTTGCCTGGGGCAGCAGAGGGGTGAGCATTCTGACAAAGTTCAAGTAGTTGTTCAGGCATTTTTCATGAAACAGCATATTCTGGTTGCTTTTATTCAGAACAGCTTTTGCTCTTCAAGTTCTTCCTATTTTCCTTCAAAGCATTATGTTGCTTGCTGCTCTGAACTGCCGCAAACCTTTTTTTTTTATTATTTGAATTGGAAATAATAATTTAGAAAGGACCAACATATTTTTTTCTTTCAGTATTTCAGAAATGTCAGCAACCCCTTTAACTCAGCTCAAGCAGTTCTGTAGCTCTAGGCTGTACCACCCAAGGAACAGCAACTCATAGCCATCTATCTACCCACCTACCTTCTTCACCATCGTATTTACAGAGGGTTGTACTGATGGGAGCTCTGAAAGCACAAAATGTAATGCAGTTTATAAAAGGAGATGGATGTGAATCTTTTCTATCTCAAAATCCAATAAAGGTTATGATTTTTATTGCATGTGGGAGTCCTCTGGTCAATGTAACACTGATTAGCAGCTTGGCCAGTAAGTCTGATAAAACCAGAAAGTACTTTCAAATATATTCTGACCAGAGACACCTGGGAGCCAAGTGTGAGTGTTGCAGTTGATGGCCCCAGGGTCACACATGTACCTTGGGATTTCTTCACTGGTTCTGTTCTGTCTTGCCATGGTTTTGTTCCATTCTCTCCAGAAATTACTATTCCAAACCTCTCTTATCCTTGAATCTTCCCAAAAAGGGGGCATCATCTCAAAACCATTCCTCCTCATCTTTCCAACATGCATTCATAAAGCCAAAAGATTTACAACCTGCTTCAGGCAGGGGTCCAGACTGGACTTCAATGGATCCCAAACATAGCAATGCAGCATTCTTACTCCTCATCTCATTTAAACAAGGGAACACCACAAATAACATTACCCCAAGTCAGGAGTGCTTCCCTGGTGCTAATCAGGCCATTAAAAAGCCATAAGCTGTTCATTTGATGCAGAGGGACAAAGAGAACCACAGAAATGAATGAAAACCAGGGAAAAATTAGAGATTAAAAGTAATAATACTCCTTCCAGCAAACCACAGTCTGAATGCATGATAAGTGGCTAAAAGATACAATCACTGCAAGATCTAGAGACAAAAAACGTGTCCTGACTGCACGAAATGTAAATTAAACTTGCTCTGGTACAGAAGTAGTTCCTTCACACGGCAGTTACTCACTGCCATCGGGAAACCCAGACCCGTTTGCTGCAAACGAGGGCTGCCACAGCCGACCCTCCCTGATCTCGCCTATGGAAAACACACACGCTCAGAGTCAACAGTTGGAGGGAAAGGAAGAAAAACCCAAACGCGGCAGACTTGCTAGAAGAGATTTCCATGGAGGTTTCCTCCCCAAATAAGCAGATGGTTTTTAGTTAGTCAGGGTCAGGGACTGCCCGTGTGGTTTCCTGCCTGCTTGCCTTTGTAGCTTATCTAGGCCTCATCAAGATACACAGTCCGAAAAAATTAGAACGGCTAAGTACAGGAATTAGGGAAACTAAATACAAATGAGCCCTGGTCTGTGTTTGTGCAGAGGAGCAGGGGAGTCTGTGCCTGCGGGTGGGATGGAGGCACCGGTGCCGACCCCTCTGCCGGGGCAGCCGTGCTGGGCTGCGGCGCTGCACATCTGCAGGGGCCGGGGCAGGTCTCGTTAATGCCGCGGTGCCTCTCCAGGCACCAAAGCCGAGCCTAACCCCATCCAAAGCACCCTCGGCAACAGCCCAGCTGCTTTGAAAATACCCCTGACGTCAGTTTACAACCCTGCCTGCTTTAACCGTGGTGCCGGTGCCCGGCGGCAGCCCAGCTCCGTGGCGTATTCCCAGCCCTGCTCCGTGGCGTATTCCCAGCCCCGCTCCGTGGCGTATTCCCAGCCCCGCTCCGTGGCGTATTCCCAGCCCCGCTCCGTGGCGTATTCCCAGCCCCGCTCCGTGGCGTATTCCCAGCCCCGCCGGCAGGCCAGCGCACGGCTACGAGATTTGCAAAGCTCCGGGCACACGCACTGGATCTCGTAATGCTGTGCATGGGAGCAAAGCAAAACTCCACCAGGAATGTATGCACAAGCTGCCATATGGAAAGGGCATTCTCAAATTAAACCCTGAAACCCAGATGAGATCTGAGCGAAGGACAGTTTCACTTAAAGGAAATGTCTGAGGTCAACCAGCAATTAACTGAAAGGTTCTGATTGAATACGCTATTGACTGCGCTCACATCAGACAGCTTCCTGTTTATTATACCTTATGGGCTGTCTAGGTGCCAAGACATTAAGCTGTCAATAATCTATTAATACTAAACAGCTCCTCCCTCCTTACTCCCCCCTTGCAAATCCTCTTAGGCTAAGAAACTGCACTAAAAAGATGGAAATTTTTGAAGTGAGATGGAAACGAGCTTTTTAGGGTATTTCTTTGCTTGGTTCCAGCTGAAAGTACAGCAACATTCATAAACAATATAACACGCAGTCTATAACTACATGGAAAAAATTGTGTTAAAAAAAATCAGCTATGATTGAGACCATATCCTGAAATCTGGCTTTCTTTTCCAAGCCATCTTTAAACAGTCTAAGTTAAATTTAATTAACAATTTACAACAAGGAGAGAGAAGTTATTTAAAGAGAGGCCTACAGGTCCTTAACAGTCAGTGTCTGGGAAACAGTTGTATATATAAAAAAAGTTTTAATGAATTTAATAGAGAAAAGCACTTTAATTAAATGCTGTCAAAGAGGATTGTATTAATGACTGCACACAAAGGAATTTAAAGCAAGCCAAGTATATTTAGCAAATAGGAAGTAGGCTTTCAGAGACTGCAACTATTTATGTTTCTGCCATTGCAATGCATCTAGGAGATCGTGTTGCCAATTGAAAGCAGTTATGTTATTAGATATGATTTTATTTATTATGGATTATTAAAATTTCAAATGCTGCAGGGAATACATTTATTTCACTTCTAAAATGAAAGAACAAAGATATTTCCTGCTTGTTCAGTAAGAGGAAAAATAGGAGAGGAAATAAATAATAAATAATAATAATAACTTAGCACTTAACTAGTAAAGTGCTGTCCAGACAGATCTTTTTATGGGGCTTGTTGAGTCCTGAAATTTTAGTGTGTCTCTTTCTTTCTGCTACAACTGGATGGATTCACAATTGCTACCACAGCTTCCCTCAACACAGCATAGAAAGAGGAGCCAGCTCTTACTTCTTGTGGGTACAAGGGACTTCTGTGATACCCTGCATGGTTCAACTCTAAGACCTGCCAAAATCCCAAGAAAAGAAATCCTGGTTGCCAAGCTTTTGCAAGGAAGACTGAGAATACCCAAGGTTTTCCAGACCTAACCATGAGACTTAGCCACATATCGCTCATAAAAACCCAGAACAATTATGGCTCTGCATTAAGACTTTTTGCACAATGTGCTCACCTTCCTCAATATCCATGTGATAGGACCTGTAGCAGGAAGGAAGGGGCTCTTCACAACTCTCCCTTCCCACGTGCCTTAGATGCGAGTGTGGCACATCAAATGGGCATGGCCTAATAAGTGCAAAATGTAAAGGTTCAAACCATAAATCTGAGGAAAAAGCAACTAGAAAAATCAAGGGTGTAAACATTATTTTGGACTAAAATGGCACAATAGTGTAAAACTAAATTTAGCCTCAACTGGAAATGGAGGAATGTTTTTTAACACAAATTTAATGAGATGGCTGGGTCTGTAATATCCAGGATGTGTTCTGTGATTTACCACATCCTTTTTGCCATATGTAATGGTAAAAGGTTAATAATGATTTTAGATTATTCAAAGTTCCAAATGTTCCACCAGAGGCACCTTATATATGCTTGCATTCCTTTGTTTCTGAACACCAAATCCTTTTTAAGTTAGGCACCACAATGGGAGTTAGTCCCAAATTGCTGGTTTTTAAATGTCCTTATTTGTAGTTAAGATTTTCATCTTCTCATTTGCAACATGAGGAAGTGAGTAGAACTGGGGGAGAAGTCACTGGAAAGGAGGCACAAGGGGATACCAACTTCCTTTCACAATGTGAGTAGCATCATAAATGGTGAAGTTTAATTTTCTAAATACATTATCTGATTTTTGTTTAAGACTTTAATAAAAGTCATGTGTGATGTGTGTTGAGAATGTAGCCTTTGTTGTTCCACAGCTAGGGATCTTGCAAACAGCTTCACTTTGTCTGTGCCAAGATATTTTGGAATATTCTTTGAAACACTGTAAGCATAGATGACTGTGAGAAAAAATATGTGCTACTGTACTTCTGGATACTTGATGCGTGAGAATAGTGCATACGCACAAAAACACTTCCCCTTTCAATCTGCAATTCCTGTAAAAGTCCATACAAACATGAAACAACATACACAATATACTGACCCTGAAAAAAAGCTTGTATCTCTGCACATATTACAGTCTCCGGGTATTTCCAACCATTCAGGGGACCAAAAAAAAAAAAAAAAAAAAAANACCAAAGAATTTCCAAAAAAAAAAAGGACTGGCCCTGGGCAGGGAGACTGACCATCTATGTCCTGCTGTGTCACAGCCTAACTCCCAGCACTGCCCAGAAGCTGCACCATTTCCATGGAGGATGCTGTGCAACACAGGAGGAAGAGTAACTCTCTTGCTCTGGTAGAAATGGTTTCCCTTCCCATGTAATTTTTACAGTTGCCTATCTGCAGAAAAAGACCAGCTGCAATGATCCAGGACTCTAACTTTAGCCTAAGATTTCTGTAGAGAGCCTGAGAATAAAATGTCACATACAGCCGATAGCCTATAAACATTTACACATCTCTGAAGCCTGATACAATTTATGAACAAGTGTGGGGGATATAGAGTAATTAGGGAGCATTAAAATTAAATGAAAAAGAGCAATATTTTTAACTGCAAAAATTTTCAAATGTAAATGGAACAGAGGCTCATCTAGTAGCTTTTCAGCCTTCAAGGTTTGCCTGCTGCTGGCAAACTTCAAAGGTTATGTGAATTTAAAGAGCTTTATTTAGTGATCTCGCTTTAAATGTTTGCTCATCCTCAACCTACTACGACTCCCTACAACACTGGCGGCTTAGCATTTACAACAGGGCCAGGACTGTAAGAAATGAGGGCTAAATCTGGTCAAAGTGTGTGTGAAAGGCAAAAGGGTGAGACAACAGGGGCCAGAGCTACAGTGATGTCATTTGCTAAAACGACAACTTGTCAGAGCAACACCAACACAAACCACCAACCTGCTGCCAAGTCTCAGCGGCGCTAAATCTGCACATTCAGATTTTAAGGGAAGTTTCTGCCTGGAGCATCTTGCCATGGGAGCCAGGGCAGCCCAAGCAGAGCTGCTCTGGGGCAGCATCACAGAAGATGCACCCTCAGAGTCATCGTTGTAAGATGCTACTGAAGAAAAGCACCAGCCATGTTCTCAGGGCTCCTTCATGTAAGAGTTCCACCTCATTCCTGCCCTGTCCTCAGCTGATCCTGGACCAAACGAAAGCTGTCTGGAAACAGGTGTTACTGAAGTGGCCTCATGGTTTCAGGTTCTGTACAAATATGAAAAGGATGTACTACTCTGACAAGATTAAACTCGCCACCACAGAAAAACTTGAAACTCCGCAGTTTACTTGATCTCCCATTTCTAGGGTTAAATGGAACAGTACTAAACCCAAACTAATTTCAGAACAGAGGCAGTTTGGCTTTAATTGCAAGTACACTCCCCACTATCATTCAAGGGGAATAACAGGCCTAACGTTAATAGAAATCAGCAGCATTTTCAGCCACATTAGATATCCACACTAAACAGAAACAGCTGAGATGGCGCAGTAGGCAGGTTTGGCTGTAGCAGTCACAGCTCAGCGGCTTTCCCTGCAATTGTGGTAACTATCAATCACAAGATGATCTGTTGGACACTTCAGAGTCAAATATAAGAGGGTTGTTGTCTGATTTGGGCCTCTGTTGCCTTTGTCAAACTTGAGCAAGGCTCCTGAGCTACTGTGACCCATCAGAAAAATGGTGTGCACCAAGAGGATGGAAAACCAGAGCACGCAGCCACAGCTGGTGTTTCAAAATGCAGCGTCTCTGGCAATAGGGCACAGGTACTGGAGAAGCATGAGAAAGCAGCTCAGAAGTGGAAGCTGCCTGAGATTTTGTTTTGCGTGTACCACATGCCTTAAAGAGAGTCCCTTTACCCCCACGCAAAAGCAGTCACACGCACAATAGGGATAAATGCAGAGTGAGTGGAAGTTGCAATACATATTGCTTTCAGCTTTAACACTGCACAGAAATAGAAGTTACATAGTTTGAGACTTTTTTCAGTGGTTTTTAATAGTTTAGACTGAAAGGAGATACTGAAATTGACTGCTGTCTAATTTTGATAAGAGAAAGAATGAAACTCCAGGTAACTAAGGAAGACAGATATTCTCCACTCAAAAATTCACAGACCTTGTTCTGACACACATTTCCTTCTGTAATTCTAAATCAAAGAAAAAAAATTATCCAAGTGCAACACTCCCAAATCAAAGCTCTGAGCATTTTGAGTGTAATGAACAACCTACAATACAAATTTCTCTTGAAGTCCATCTGGGTTTGTTGAGTACAAGTTGTGTCACCAGTCTTGACCACCCCTGTCTCTAAGCAGACATCACATCCAGCCATGGATTAAAGGGCTGGGGAGTCAAAAAGCAGTGGGTATCAATCTGTGGTCTGCCTTTTGGGTGCAGAGAAATTATCAAAAAGCAAAACTATCATGGTGCAGCCATTAAGAATGAATCACAGGGCACAGCATCCCTGCAAAAAATTTGTCTCAAAACAGTAAGGACCAGAGTCAGAGAGCTAGCACGGTTTGGGAAAGTAGTTTTTGTCCAAGTCTCACTGACAACTCAGTCCTAATTTCCAGTATGCAAAATCCCCTGGTGTAACTCACACAAACAGAGCAAAACCTCACTGTACACATCATCCTATAGATCATTAAGCACACCATGTTCCCCTATGGAATAACAGTTTTGCTGCACTCATCATCTATGATTGCCTAAGTATTATTAATTAATATTATTTTTAAAGAAATTTTAAGTCTCACTGGTTCTTCCATCTGCGTGCTGCGCATTATGTGACCCATGAACTCCAAGACATTATTTAGAATCAAATATTTCATTAGGAAGCACTACTGTGGTGTTCATCCCCCTCTTTATTCTAGAAAGAGAATATGAAATCAGTTTCATTGGACTGCCATCGCCACTTGCCTTGACCCATTTTACAAGGGCTCCATGTTCTGCTCTTTTGTATTTCATTGTCATTTCTAAAATACTCGTTCCCTTCTATCCCTCACAAAATTACAAAATTAGTATTTCATTTACTTCTGTGGTATGTTATTTTCTGCATATTTAAAGAGAGATCACAATGTTTGCAGTGAACACACTATACAGAAGAGCTTTCCTAGAGCTTTTTACTATGCCTTCTTTTATTTACTAATGTTCCTCCACGATTTATGATCTGAACTATTATATATTGCCAGATTTGTCTAAATCAAAGCTTCTGAGAAATAAAAGGGTGGAGGGATGTCATTTTTTAAAAGTGACAAAAGTAACAGTGTATCAGAAAGCAACATTTGATTGCTTTTAAATAAGTATGGGCCTACCAGCTTAAGCAGATCTACCTGTAAACTTACAGAATATGAGAGACAAGGTTCCCACGTTCTCTGAATAGAAGGTACTTTGCTGCAGTGGTGGCTCATTACTCCAGAGAACCGGCTTATCCACCCGGACACTCCAGAGACAACAGCCTGATTCATGGTCTTCCCAATGGAGTCAGGTTTCTCTGCCCCAGCAATTAACAATGAATTAGCACTATATTAAAGTGCCAGGCAAGATGGTTACTCTCTGGAGTGGTCACCTTGGACACAGCAGACAAATAGTGGGAGAAGGGAGAGAAATTAGATTTACTGTGTCCCAGCATGTCTGTAACAAACACGGAATCCCTGGCTGGCAATGGGAAGCAGCTGTAGGCACTTGTCAGCATTAACACTCCAGAAAGGTCCAATGCCAGCAAACAGCCTGGGAATGGTGGGATTTAGCAAGGGATGGAAAGTAAGACAAGGAAACCTCACCTCTGCAGAGCAGGGAGCTATATGAAGAAGCACGAGGACTGCTTGCTGCAAAGGGACCACTCTGCGCACCATTAAGGGCCAGGCCAGGCCAGACCAAAGGGCCAGCCAGGATCCCACTCCTGGTGGTGGTGGTGGAAGAGGATGAGAGCAGGGCAAAAATGTAATAATGCTTTCCAGGATACCCTCCCACCCTCCAGGAACCTGTGGCTCAGGCACTCTGTAATACAGAGGTGAAGTTGTTGTGGTACCCCAGCTAGCAACAACCTCACTGCTCTTCTTAGCAGCACTTTGCTATTACACCACATTGCATGGAATGGAGGGAGAGCCTCTTAATGCACACCTCGATTTCATTAAAAACCAAATGAGAGGCTGTGGCAAGCTCAGCCTGCATGCACAGCAGCATGTAGGTGTAGCATGGATGCTCCATAACCAGTGTGTGAAGGAAAATCCACACTCCAACACGTCCATATGGTCACACCCAGTGCTGCCAGAGAACACAGCCATGTCACAGAGCTCCACAGGGCTCACATTTTATAACTCCTCAGCACAATAACAAATAAATCAAGTGTGCAGGGAGGAATTTTTTGAACACTGAGCTTCCACTATAGACATTATTCATTTCAGAAACAGTAAAATAATTGGTTAAATGGATTAATATATGGCTGACAAGAAAAATCTAATGGAAGAGAGAAAAATAAAAATGTTTGTTTTTAAAACCCTGAACCTAAAGCTAAACACTGAGGTGTAGGCTAGTAATACCAAACCAGTGAGGGCAAGAACCTCTCACAAAGGAAACAACAATCCCTTAAACATGAAGAACCAGCCTGTGTCCAGCTGAACTCCTACAGCACAATTGCCCCACCAAGCACACCCTGCCTTTTAAAAGACAGAAACCATACCCAGCCTTGGAGTAATTCCCTCACTGAAGTGTCCCCAACCCTGTAAGGAGCAAGTGAACTACACAAAACCCATCACAATGATATCTTTGCCATTTCCAAGAAGCCATACTGAGGGAAAAGGCTGCAATATATCCACTATCTGTTGCCTGGTCATGCCTCTTGTGATGATAGCTAGGATATTCTTTCAAGTCTGACCGGGGGATGTCCCCAGCCCAGAGAGGGTTCAGTCATAGTGGCTGAGAACTCTGGCAGCAGTGTGGGCCAGCCCGTTTTCATGCTCTCCCAGTCTCTCAGCTGGAGGAGCAGGAGACTCAAGCACCAGACAGAAGTTACTATACACACACCTAAGCCATCAGAGCAAAGAGAAAGGTGGGCTGGGCAGAGAGAGAGAACAGAGGTAAGAGCCTGTGTAACTGTATTACAGTTCTGCACCTGCTGTTATTCACAGCACTGCTGCTTGTATCTTCTTCAAAGGACTGTCATTTCGCTATCAAGGCTGCAGGTAAGGGCTCGACTTACAGCACACTTCTCACCAGCAAACCTGCAAAGCAAAGTAGGTCGGTGACTGCAGCTCTTGGATGTTTCCACCCCCTGCTAAAACGCAGCCAGGCACCGTGGCAGACACTCTGCACCCACCACCGCTTTGAGAAGGAAATGAGAGTTGCTTTCCCACTTGACACTACAGGGGGAATTTCAGATAGGCAGAATGTAATTACTTGGCCTGGAGTTCAGCCAGGAGCGGGGCCCAAGACCCCTACCCTTATGTAAAGTGTCACAAAATCTCCAATGACTGCAAGTATGAGGACCTCAGCTTTACATCTCTGGCTGCTGTCATTGATTCTTCATGGCTAATTACCTAATAGTGACCTTTGCAGCAAAGCCAAAAAACAAACCTTGCTTATGAAACAATTCAAGTCCCAGAGACCGAAAACTACACAAAAATTGCTTGGTCTTGGGTATCTTTTGACAGTAGGGAGCAGGTGGACAGCAAACCTCCTGTGCCTGGCACTGGTGGTGTGTCACTCAGAAACCTACTGGGGTTTTTGGATGGGCAAGCATAGCTTTAAAATGCAGCACCCCCAAAACACAAGCCTACTGTATCAACTGCATACCAGAGCCTCCAGAGTTTTGTTGTATGTAGTTGCCAGCTGGTTCCATTTATTTTTCTTCATTTTTCATATTTTGACTGTAATAAATAATTAATCCATGGCTTTGTAACTTGCTGACAAATACAAATGCACAGCATTCCAACACAGTGTAACGTGTCACTCACAAGAACCAACCTGCACGATGCAGAAAAGTGATGTGCAGAAGGTTTCGGAAAGTAGGCTAATCATCAAGGTCACTCACAAGATCCCTGGGAAGCCTTTCCCGTCCCTTAGAGGATATTGCCACTTGCTGTGGGCATCAGAACTGGGTTAATTATGTTCAAGTCTACACAGGTCTAGTTGTCTTCCCACATGTTAGCTTGGCCCTTTACCTGTTTGTAGCTCTTTGCTTCCAAGATCCCATAAACTTTTTGGAACGTGGAAGACAAAACTTGCAAGATCAATTTACTTAGAGAGCTTCCCCTACTTTATAGTTCTGAGAACCTGAACCCCAGGAAACAGATGTTTTTCTTGCAGGCAAAGACATGAAGGAAAGCAAGGAGGAAGAAGTTAGCAGAATAGATAAAGGGGACTGAACTAGGCAATAATTAATCTGAGTGAGACCTATGTGTTTCAGATGGGGCAGGACAACAAGACAGAGAAACCTCTCGCCTTCAGAAAAAGGTAACTAGATAGCTGGCAGCAGTGGTAGCAGCAGCAGCACAAGAGCAATAACAAAGAATAGAGGCTGAATGCCAAGATTCACAGCAAGAGTAACAAAGCAGTGCAATCCACCATCAAACAACGGGGAGAGTGAAGGTGGGAGGAGGAAGTGCGAGATTTTCAGAGAAATGCGCCGTACAAACAATCTCCAGAGTGGTCACACAATCCGGCATCAGGTGAATGGTACCAAGTGCCAGGGGCTGAATTGGAGGGCTGAAGAGAAGGGCTGCTGTGGAGGGTGTTGCCTCAGCTTTTTAGATTGAAAAATACCTCCTGAGCCTCTCTTGACCATCTGTAGATGTCTGGGTCTGTGACATGCATTACTAGTTATTAGGAATACACATTAGGCTCATTTTCTCTTCTGACTGAAGCTGGAACTGCAAAAAAGAGAAGTTTGCAGTATTTTCACTTTGTTTTCCCTACACATATTTCTATCTATTTATTTCTCATTCTACTAATACCTGAGACAAGAGTAGAACAAGGGTATACAAACCAAAAACTCATGCTAGTCACAAATGTATAGAGGAGCAAAACAAACCTACGGAGGCTGTGAAATGAAGGCCCATTCCTCAGAAAATGCTCACCATGGTCATTTCAGAAAGCACTTTTCAGTTTCAGTCAATACATAACAAGCCCATCTCCACGTTACACTCTTGAAACCCCCTGTTACCCAGTCCTCCCACACAGACACCCTGAGGAGGCAGAGGGTGCTCTGACCTGCACAGGCTCGGGCGTGAGCTGGACGACGTGCTGCATACGCTCGCTGTGGTGATGTCTGGACTCTTCCTCATAGATCACATCCCTCTCATGCTGGGGAAGGTTCAGGAAGCGGCGAATGGTGCAGAGGTTCTCCCAAAGGGTGCGGTTTTCCGGGCTGGGGTTTTCTTTCCAGCGCAGCAGCTCACACAGCCAGCCCTGCAACGGTAGGGTCAGCACAGTCAATTCACCGAGCACCAAGGAACCAGGTGTGAGCAGAAGGTCAGCTGGACTTAGTGCTCTGTGCTGAAAAGTCTTGCTGGTCTCATCTCACACGTAAACCCCCACCACCCCAAGCTGCCCTTTGATCTCAACAAATCCATGATATATTCTATTTCCTGCAAGCTGAAGAAACCAAAACAAGTAGCAGTGCTTAGCAGAAACCAGGAAGCACAGCATCTTGTCCCCTATCACATCCACACCGTGTTTAAAACACTCAAATATAAATATTTTTCCTACAGAAAAGCAAAGATGAAACAGAGACATATCTTCACTTTCATTTCAGAGCCTCTTCATTTCTTCATCCAAGCAAGAGAAAAGGAGACATAACTCCTGAGACTTGCTAACAACCCTCACTGCAACCTGCAGCTGCAGAACCAGAAATTCAACACTACTCCAAATGTCTAGTAGAATATACTATCAAGACTTCTGATTTGCTGTTACTATGTTGCACTGACTACCCCAGCTCTAAACCCCACTAAAATTTTACATCTTTAAATAATAAAATCTTAGAGAAGATGCAGCCTTAGAGAAAGGGCATCCTCTAGTATTTAGCATAAAAGCAGCAAAAACAGGGTCCTGCAGAAGTTACTAGAGATACCAAGATACTAGGCAGAGGTAATTCTAAACCAAACTACAGATCATAATAATAGTAGATTTTATTTCTGCTGTCTTGTTTAAAGGTTAGTTTGAAATGCCTTTAAAAGGTTACTGCTATATGTAAGGAGCTGTAGGACCTCTCCACAGGGACCGACTGCTCAGACCTCTGAGGGGAAAGCACCAGCACTCGAGGAAGAGGAAACCACCTGAACCCCAAGGGCAAGGAGAGCCCAAGGGCAAAAGCTGTTGGGGTGAGGCCAGCCCTGCGTGTGCAGAGCATGACCTGGTGTTCCCAGCAGGTGAGCCAGGGACTGTGGCTGCTGCTGCTCCTGCCCGGCGTGGGGGCACAGCCAGCCCTGCCCCGCCTGCCAGCAGCCGGCCCACTTGGGGCTGGGGACAGTGGCTCCCCTCCAGTGCCTGCACAGGAGACGCAATGCAAATGACAGAAGATGAGAAGATAATGCCGAGGATGCTGTCAACGCGCCTTACTGACTCCTGTCAAAATATTTTACCTAGTAGCTTTATAACCCATCATTTTCAAGCTACAGCTCAGCATTCTGACACCATTTTGACAGGCACCTTACAATACCTAAAAGATAGCTTGATCGATGTTAAAAACGTTTGGTACAAGAAGTAGCCAAAACTGTGTTTTCCTGAACAGTGACCAGAGCAAGCTGAACAGACGGGTTCATTACCAGCCCACAGGGGGGCTTTTTGGTATTGCTTTTTTGTGTAACAACTCGTAAGCCATTGACAACTTCTACCGTGCACTCTAAACCCCGTGTATAATATCATAAGCCGTTGTTTGCCTTACTCTCCACTGTGTCTTCTGCCTTCACCCCCCCAAAAAAGGCAAGATTTGATTATCTCCGCTGCATCAGCCAAGACAGCAACACCAGCTGTTCTCATTGTGCAGCCTCTTCCTCACGGCCTACATGTTAATAACCTGATCATTCCATTTTCTCCTTCAACTGCCGGCTGCAGCACAGCGAAGAGACAAAAACCCAGGCCCATCTGCAGCAGCTGTAGGCACTGAACTGTGAAGCCACCAGGGATTTATAAACTAATCTGTAACACAACACTGCCTTGTTTTTACAAGTGAGAGGCCACATTTGTGCAGACCTGATCTTTTCTTGCAATAAACTAGGAGGGCTAGGGGGTGGGGGGGCAAGGATGAAAACAAGATATCTAATCATTTACTTAGGGAAAAAAACCTCTGTGTTATATTTTCAAAGTGTTTTGATTGGTATTTGGGCAATCTCTCAGCCAGGTGAAGTCTGCATTTTAATGTGGTTTGGCCACATCCCTTACCCTCAGTTCTCCTCTTTCCGCTGCTCAGAAATCTCCCCAAACTTTCTCTCTTTTAGAGGAAAGACAGGAAGAAAATCTCCCAGCTCCACAGTGTTTTCTCAGGGGTTCCTCCATACAAAGGAAATAATTTTTGAAATGGAAAATAAACCATCTGTAGATAAAATCAGCTCCTGTTTCTCCCTGTTTTCAGTGATCTGAGTAAGTCTCCAACTGAACTCTTTCAAAACGTTTCAAGTAGGTATGTTTAACACCTCCTGGGGGATGCTGCAGCACGAAGACCCATCGTGTAACAGAAAATACAGAAGAAGCCCTGCACCTGGTGCAGCTGGAGCCCATTGCTGGGCAGGTCTGTGGGAGGATGCTGTGCCTGGCTCTGGCAGAACCCAAGCACAGCTCGGCAGGGCCGCCTCCCCTTCCCAGGGCTGGACGGGGCAGCCCGATGGCGACTGCCGCACTTTGATTTATCTGTCCCGTTATAATCAGCGCTCATTACAATCACTTAGAGCAACACTACAGGCCTCATTACGGACTAGGCACTCGCTGCCATTAGTCTTTAAGAAGGATAGCGCTCAATTTGCCTGGCAACATGCGAGGTCCTGACCTTGGAGCTATTAGGGAAAAGATTAGACTACAGTGTGACCATGTGTGCAGACATGAGCAAACCAAATTAATTTCTGGCAAAGGGAGCACCAGGCAAGGACCCCGCCATCCTGAGGACACCTGAGAACTTCTCCATTCCCCAAAGGAGATAAGCTAATGGCACGTTTAAAGGAGCCTGGTTCTGAAGGTGAAGCACATCCGTGGTATTTAGAGAGATATTAATCCAGTTTCCCCACAAAGTATTTGCTTGGCTGATCAGATTAAGGGATCTAGCCTTCAACAGCACACCCCCACCACAGCAGGCCCCAAGAAATCTGTGATACTTCACAGCCTCAGACATATTGCACCATGTGTACCCAGCTGCTACAATAATTAGCTTATGAATGTATCAGCTGGTTCTGTGATTTTTATAAATAATAACTAACCTACAGAGCAGAAAGATTTCCATGAGCCTAATATTAGCAAGAAATTGCAAGGTGCGCCTAACTGAATTGTCATTGTGCTAAATGCCCTGTCTTCTCTCACGTTGGGAGGGACTGGATCTCCCCCAACGCCATTTATAAATATTTATTTTCGCAATGTATTTGTGTCAGCTTTCTTCACAAGAGCCATTATTCGCTCACCCCCACACATACACACGCATACCCACTGCATGCATGTGTACACTTATCTGCATCAAATCTGTCCTTTCACTACTCTTTTTCTATCCTTCCCTCTCTTTATTCAAGCATTCATTCAAGACCCTCTCTATCCATCTACGGGGCTGTTTATTAGGCAATAGCTTTGACTAATACGTGAGAAAACACAGCGTGCCGCAGCTTACTCACACGTTCTTTATGGCTGCAAGTAACTGCCTTGCCCATGCACAGATGAAAAATCTGCATCGGCTTTTTTTAATTATTTATTTAAATAATCTTAGCACGCCATCCAAGAAAGTTTTGCAGTACCAGGCAAAAAAAAAAAAAAAAAGTGTAAATGTCAAATAAAACAGTGACAGATGACAGTATTCTCTATTGAATAGCACCGTTTCTTCGTGCATGTTCAATGAGAACTCATGAATTATTAATATATAAAATCTCCTTTTACTGTTAAAAATCTCAACTTGGCGTTTTTTGGTTACAATTTTTTTATTTTCTTTTATTTATTTCTTTGGGGTCTGTGTATGTTACACAGAGCTTTCCAGGAGAATTATTTCATTTAAGAAATGCTAACATACAGAAATTTTTGGAGCTACAGCCATTCACAGTGAATTTTCATCTATAGCTACATTTATTGGCATGAAGAAGGAAAAGTGAAGGAGACACTATCTCACCATCTTTCCCCCAACTCATCCACATCATCTGAGCTCACTGCCTTACAAGTAAACACAACTTCTGTGAACGTATCCTGAAAAATCTAACCAATAACACACCCTTCCCCAGACTCGTAATACACCGTGCTTCCGGTCCTGCCTCCCCTGCCCATCACAGGTCTTGCTCCATGCAGAGCGAGCCCCCTTGGCTGCCACAGAGTTACCAGAGTTTGATAAACACCAGTGTCAATATGGGTGGCAGAATCCAGCCCTTAATGTCAGCTTCTAAGGTTCTCAAATGGGAATGTCTTCCATTAAAAATAAGAGAAGGAAAATCAGCACTATTAAAGGATGCTTTTGGCTCTACATTCAGGCACACCCAGTGCTTGTGGTTACAAGGAATTTTGCTCAGAACTTCCTTCATTTCACCCCAAAATTTCTAGAGGCATCAAGAATGCAGCCCAATTTAGCTCATTAAAGAGAGCTGCAGAGAAGTGCTGTCCTCTATTCTCGTTGTTCTCATGAGACAAGATAAACATTTTCTAAGCATTTTGTTTGATAAAAAAAAAATATCATATTAATGTCCTATTTTTAACCTCTCTCTCTGTCTTCTAATCAAATACATTTCCACATAGCTAAGCAAACAACAACAAAAATCTGCAGAAAGCCAGCCATTCCCATTGTGCTTTTATGCTGTTAAAGAAACAGCAGGCTTAGAACACCAAAGCATGAGCCTTGGCACCCTCAAACCCCCTCGAGGACAGCTAGCTGGTGCAGCAACCCTGAGCCATATCCTCTGTCACTTATCCCGGAGCCCTGTTGAGCAGCTTGACCCTTTCACTTTTGCTGGGCTTATCCTGGAGCAGGGGAGGCTGCCCCAGCAGCCAGAGGTACCAGACTACAGTAAGGTCAGTTTTTCCAGTACTCAGTGAAGGTGTGCACAAACACACTGACCCCAAAAACTCCTTCCTGCAGATCTGCTGCCCTGCAGTCCGCCAAGGACCAAATTTCTGACCAAGGACAAAGAAGGCACAGGGGAAAAGTTCAGGCTCACAGTCATGCTGGGGGTACAGGCCCATGTTTACACTTTGCCAAAAGCCACTGCAGGAGGTGGCAGTTGGGTGTCCACGGTGACTTAGTCACAGGCAGCTGTTCTGCTTTGAGCATGGATAAACCCGCAGCTTAACTGACCTTGTGTTTCCCTGCACTTACATCAAAATTAATAACAATAATAATAACAATACAGTTCGTTTTCTGCACTGACATTTTCTAGGGTTTCCAGTGAAAGCATGAGTAGGCAAATGAAGAGTTTTTAGTAAGAGTGATTCAGGAATAAATCTCAAAAATAAATGTAAAAGGCCATTTCCTCACCCACATCATCAGTGCAGAAAATGTCAACATATGTGACAAAATAAAAAAAAGCAGCAATGATTGACGCAAGTCTTGAAAGATTAGTAAAGAAATGCTGCATCCTCCAGAGAAGGCTCCCTTTCCACACGGGATCACAGGAGTCCTCTGGACAAACTTCCTCAGCATCTCTTCTCTCTGCTCAGTTTGGGACTCTACAGTGTGAAATTAGCTAGGTAATATTCAGCTCTTGTTCCTTAGTCACCAAACTCTCTTACCATGAATCCAATAAGTGTCTATTAAAATAAATAAACCCCCTAATGATTCAAGATAACCTAATCAAGAAAGCTGAAATGGATAAAAGACTAACTGTAATGGAGAGTTCTGTCATGGCTTCAATGAATTCTTGATGAGGGCCGGGGGAGGGGGACTGAACCTGAGAAGCTTTACTTAGAGCATTTTGATACAGTTCAAGGTTAATCACTCAACATTCTGGATTTTCTGAAATGCTTGGTACTGTTCCTCCCAGAAAATTCAAGGCAAAATGCAAAACACTTTCATGAGGGACAGTTTCTCACTAGCCTCATAAAGAATGAAATGATACAAAAATTATACAAAAAAAGAATGAGATACATGAGCCCTGAAGTACCTTAGATTCATGGAAATGTCAAGTCTGCTTACAGCTCTTGGCCATTCCAAGTTCAAACTAGCTTCTCCCCACACTAGAGAGGAAGTGTGGGCTTGTGGTTAGGGCAAGCAGCCCACCACCAGCTTCCAGGTCTGCCAAGGACTTCATGAGCAAAGCCCCAGCTCCACAATGTCCCTTATTCATTCAGCTGTTGAGAGGCCAATGTGCTGCTGCAGATGCTGTCACAGAATCACGGAATAGTTTAGGTTGGAAAGAACCTTTAAAGGTCTCTAGTCCAACCCCCTGCAATGAGCAGGGACATCTTCAATAGATCAGGTTGGACTCTGAGCAACTTGAATGTTTCAAGGGATGGGGCATCTGCCATTTCTGTGGGCAGCCTGTTCCAGTGTTTCACCACCCTCATTGTAAAAAGTTTCTTCCTTATATATCTAGTCTGAATTGACCCTATTTTAGTTTCAAACCATTACCCCTTGCCCTGTCACACAGGCCCTGCTAAATAAGCCCCATTTAAGTACTGAAAGGCTGCGAAGGCTCCCTGGACCCTCCTCGTGTCCAGGCTGAACAGCCCCACCTCTCAGTGCCTGACTTCACAGGAGAGGTGCTTCACCCTTTTGATAATTTTTGTGGCCCCCTCTGGAATTGCCTCAACAGGTCAAAGTCCTTCCTGGGCAGGGGACCCCAGAGCTGGATGCAGCGCTCCAGGTGGGGTCTCGCCAGAGCAGAGCAGAGGGTCAGAATCACCCTCCTCAACCTGCTGGTCACACTGCTTTGGCTGCAGCCCAGGGCAGATTTGGCCTTTTGGGCTAAGAGTGCCCTTTGACAGCTCTTGTCCAGCTTTTCATCCAGCAGCATCCCCAAATCTTCCTTGGCAGGGCTGTTCTCAATCCCTTAATCCCTCAGCCTGTGCTGATACTGGGGTTGACCCAGGTGCAGGACACTGCACCTGGCCTTGTCAAACCCCGTGAGGTTCATATGGGCCCACTTCTCTTGTCCTGGATGGGGGTTACACTGCGACTGCATAAACAAGCCTCTAAAAAAAGGAGCTCTAGACCAAAGGTACTTCAAAGAAATTCTAAGTTCAGTCAAGGAGAGAAATGTCTTTCTGTATTTCCTCCATATGTGACAAGAACATCGAAGTATCGGCACAGCAGATACGCCCCAGATGTAGAGATTCAAAGCATCATAAAGGCTGTAAGAAGTGCCCTATACACACACTATATACACTATACATCTTCACCACCAGCTGCTTTTTCTAGCTGCTGTTCATCATCACTGGAAGCTAATTAGTTTAAGGCCACAGAAAACACCTATTATAAACTAAAAGGGAGAGAGAAGGCATCCCATCCTATCAAATGAATACAAGGGAATGTAAGCTGGGAAGGAGAGAGGGAAGGATGAAATTAAGGGTTTCTAGAGCTAATCCTTCCTCAAAGTGACACTGCTCATTCCTCTTGCAGTGCCTGTACTTCCTTCTTGGAGGGCAAGCAGGAGGTAAGGGCATGGGAAGGTGGCCATGATATTGAGTCCCATCTAGCATGAGATCCTACTGTCGGCTAACACCCTCCTTGGCCAGAGAGCTGGCAATGAGGCAGGGATCTTGACATGAAAAAGAAAAGTCAGAGGAAAGGCAAGGAACTGTCATAGTGATTTCCATACATAGGCGTGGGGTTTTCTTACCTGAAGGGCCTCAACTGAAGGGCTTTTCTGCCCCCAAACTCAAACCCTCCTCGAGCTTATCATTTGTTTGCTTACTTTTCAACAGGGTAAAGATACAACCCAGAGACTGAGCTTTAGTAGTTTAACATTTTTTCAGATGTTGCTCCAAGGGGTCTCTCTTGCTTTACTGTGGTGCAACTGGAACAAACTCCAGTCCCTTGAAAAAGAATTTCAGTTTCAAGGCTATACATTTTGTTTTCACTGGACTGGTGAAGGTTCCATTTGCCCTTCCCAGGGCTGATCCCCAGCAACATGCACTCTGCTTCCCCATACCACCCCAGGTTGATTAAGAAGAGTCTCTTGCCCTGGGAGAACTGTGGGAAGTTTGATCTCCATGTTCATACAAACTCTGCCCTCCCTCAGACTGTCAACAAGGGCTCCAGCCAGCTGTGCCCACTATTTATTTTGATAGTGACTGTTTATTATGAACAGAACTACATTCCTAAACTCATTTTGCAAAAACTAAGAAAAAAATGTCTGCTGAGCACAGCACAGCCTCTGATAGGACTCTCACCAGCAGAGGTCAAAGGGGTGATGCTGCTGCTCAGCATTAGAGCAGTGCAGCCACACAGTCATGGTGGAAATGGTTTTCCTGGAGTGGTACTATAGAGCAGTTGCAGAACTGAATGTAGAAGCCCATTTTAAAGACCAACAGTCCAAACTTGCAGTAATCCAAGGCCAAAGTCTCTGCCTGTCCCTCTGCCCAGCTCTGCACACACACAGGCCACCCAAACCTCTCTGAAACAGCACACCAGAAACCTGTCTTCTTGCGAATTAAATATAACCAGGGGAGCCCAAAGTGTAGACTGGAAACCAAATCCTGGTGTTCCAGACTCACTCAGAAACATTCCCAATGTGCTAACACAGGTCCCAGGTTTAGCCACTAAAATGGCACTAGCAGGCAGCATCCCCAGACAATCCTGCTGTCCATCGGGTACATCACTATCAGCTGGCAACTAAAATAGGAGGGCAGCTTTGGAGGCTGTGTTGTGAGGGCACTGAGCTCTCAGCTCCTGCTGGCTTCAAAAATACAAAGGGGTGCACAGCACTTCACAAAGGCTAAACACACCTAGATGTAAGTTGCAAGGAATAAAATGCATATTAAGGTAAATAAGTGATTAATGAGTCAACGTCTAAATTAAATGGCTTGAAATCTTTATGAAGGTGGATTCCCATAAAGAATTCTCACCATACTACCTTGGTACCTCCACGAGGCCCTGAAACTTGCATTTACGTTGACTTGTGAGCTCTGTGATTTGCAACCTCAGTTTCTAGAAACTGCCCTTCTCTTCAGTTGCTGAGACTCTGCCATGACTTAAGAATGAAGATGGTTACTTGTTAAATTAGAGGTCAATTAACTCCACCAGCAGATGATGCCACTTGCAATAACTGCTCTCAGTGGGTACCACTCTTCCTGTATGGAGACAGAGGAGGAAATGAGGCCTCCGTTGCCTCTGGATGTTCTCTCGGGTACATGACATAAAGCCCTGTGTATAAAATGTTGAAACATCCCTGTCGGAGATTCACTGCCTGCTAAAACTGTGAAGATCTCACAGCACCGTGGATTGCTGTTGACAGAACAGCAGCGCCCAACATAACACATGCCTTGTTAGCAAACTGGAAGCCTCTCAGTAGTCTGGGGTGAGGGAATAATAAGAGGAAGCCAACGCAACACAAGCCAGGCCTGTGGAGAATAGCAAGTGAACGAACCTTGGCGGAGAGTCCAAGCAAAGCCTCAGACTAGTTCTTTTTTCCCCCTTTCAAACTCTCTCTTCTGCAAACACGGGCAGTTTTCAATGAGCGCTTCCCACCATGTAACTCAGCTGCTGAAATCAGCACCATTTTCACCAGAAATGCCCACAACTGGCACAGCTGGCCTGTGCAAAGCACTGGGAACACCCAGCTGCTGGTTTTCACACAAGCTAGACCTAGGGCAACACACTGACCATGACACTGTGGACTCTCCCCTATGCAAGCAGCTGTGTCCTTGCCTTTGGCACTCCTCTGGGCCACAGAGCTCCCCAGCCAGCGGCGGGACACCACAGGCACACCAAGCCAGGCCAGGGGCAGGCACACAGGTGGGCTGTGAGGCAGAGGGAGGCCCCGTACCACTGTGGTTCTTGGCTGTGGCTTCTCTGTCCCTGCCTTCCATGCCCCCGTAAACCACTTTCATGCTCCAGCAGAGCGCTATGACATCTCAGCATGGCGAATGCTGGGCCATCCCAGGGAGCCAGTACTGCTTTGGCAAGGCTGTGAAACAAAAGAAACATCAGCCTCAGAAACACTTCTTTATTCGCTGCTGCTGAAGAAACAAAACCTTTATGTGCAGTAACTTTGTTTTAAACAATAACATTTGTGGATCCTGTTCTTAACCTTTTGCATCTGGTGTTCAAAATCTGCCCTGCTTTTTTTCCACGTGAAGGACTACAGATCTTATTTTTGTTTTGGCGCTGGTGTACAATGCTGCCAGAGAAGTGCACTCAAGCTGGCACAGACCAAAGCTGGTGAGCCACCCAAATTATTGTTGGGTGGTTCAGTCCCTCTCTATTTCAAGAAGCTTCTGGGTATAATGACAGGAAGCTTGCAAGCAATTTTAAGCCAAACCTCAGAGTGGCTGGCATTCGGTCTGTGTTAAACACTCCTTATTAAAAGCTGTCCAGTCCGGATTCTGGGTGGAACTTTGATATCTGCATGGAGTAAAGAAAAAGGGGCACGTTTGCAAAATCAATTGTGCAGTTTTTATATTTACTGCACGTTTACCACATATGTCATTTATTACACAGTGGAAAACCGTTAAATGCACAGTAGTTGTGCCAAGTGGCATTATGCTTTTAACAGCTTTATTCGTTTAACAGCTCCAGTTCTCATTATATTTTGCCATGTGGTACATGAGATTTTTATGCATTTAACAGTTTAAGAGGGTTCCATGGTATTTTCCTTTTATGTATTTCATACTGAGCCTGGGATTTGGTTTGGGGGGTAGAGGGACTGTAACCCCTGTACCCTGACAAGAGAAAGCAAAAGGCAAAGAAAATTAATGACTAAATGCAGAAAGAAAAATTAATCAGATCTCCATGTGTCAGGGCACAAATACCTGTAACAAGGACAAGGCTTTCCCATGTGCTTTGATAGCCTTTGATGCTTTGTTTATACACCTTTCAACCGCTTATTTTACATCTGCTTTAATGACTATAATGTTGTTTCCCTGCACAGGGGAAAGTGTGTGTTTTTCAGAATGCATGCACCTAGATACTTCTATCCCCCTTTCTCACTGTCACATGCACATTTGTGCATTTTTGTGTGCATATTGATGCCCTCTCCTAGCACAACTGAATAATTTCATCCAGGATCAGAAGCAGCTCTTTTCACTGAGTAAACAATTCCTTCTAACAATCTCCAATCCACTTGCTGGCCTTCAAAGAAATCTGTCTGTCCTCCTTTCCACAAAATCCCTTCTGGTGCATTATATTTTTTTAAAGAGTTGGATGAAATTTTTAAATTAATGGATTCTCTTCAAGAATTTCACCCCAGCCTAGGTTTGCCCACATGTATTTTTTACACCCAAGGTAGAAATGAATCCAGGAGAACTCACTGCAGTGCCTTCTTATGCCTTTTTGTAAAAAATGATTGGATCCGATGTGAATTATTCACATGGCAATACCGTATGCAGCACATACAAGATGCTAAAAAGGAAACACCTGCCTAATATGCTGTTTCCCATTGCCTTCCCTCAGTTAACCACTTGAGAAAGCAATTTCCTTACCTGCTGAATGAGCAGGATACCACCATTTTGAAAGTTCCCTGTCCTACTAGCAGAAGTGTAAGTTATATACCACACGTGGGAAAAGACATACATGTTTGTACAAAAGGGGAGAAAAAGCTTGGCTGTGAACTGACCCTTTCCTCAGCCTCTTTTAAAAGGGAAAAGGAAACCACTTAAGCAGGCAAAAGGCAAACATGACAGGTTCCCCAGAGATGAAAATTATTATTATTGTAGGAACAGATGTAATTTTATTGGTGGGAGGAAGAGATGGATCTAGTCCCAACCCCAGAGTTTGCTATAAAAACAAAACCCCAGAAAGCCCCACAACAATGAAATCCTCTATACCACTCACCTGACTTTTATTGGCAGCCACTTTGGCAAACAGAGCTTGAGATACCTTGGCCCTTTTCATCTCCTGTTGGATCTCATCATAAATGGCAGCTGTGATGTTGACGTTGGCGCTGTCCGCCTTAATGGGGAGGTCTGTTGTTGGTGTCGAGGTTTTGGCCTACCAAGAGACCATGAAAATAATAATTAAAAAAGTGCTGCTTTCAGCCCAGCCATCTGTGCAGAAATTATCAAAGGATTTCAGTCAGCTGATGCCAAACTGCATTAGCTACAGAGGGACACTTCCTGTCCATTATTCTAATCAGGTTAATTGTGATTGGAAATAATTGCAGTGCATTCCTATAGGACATGCAAGGCCCTGTCAACTCTCCCCCTCTCCCTCTCCCAGCATGTTTATTGAGCAGCTCAACAACAGGATAGGTAGCTGGGGCACTGGGCTGCAGGCAGGCGCTGACACTGGCTTTGCCAGCCAGCTACTGCGGCACAGCCACCAGGCTTCTACCTTCTCCCCCCTCTCTAAAAGTGGCCTACACCTTGGAGGAAGAGCCAATTCTCCCAGAAAAAATGAGTAAATGGGTAAAGGTCTCTAAATAATAAATTACTCAATTTAATGTACTCTCTCAAGTCTCCCTCATCCTTTATTAAAGCTATACGTATGTCACTTGAGTATGTATGGTTTCCCAGCCTTATCATCATTATGCTAGCCAGACAGTCACCTAATTTCACCTAGGAAATCAGTGGAAATGAAAAAAAAAAAAAAATCATTTCATAAAGCTGGGCTTTGGCATGCCTTTGATGTGCTGCCCTCATTCTCCTAAACTCATATTGAGATTTTGTGTATTCCACTGCACTCCTTTTAATTGAATGATTTCCCATCAGCTTCTGTGACAAATGAAGGACAATAACAGATGCTGCCAGTACTTTCCCTGGGCTGGACACCCCTACAAGGCTTCTATCAATACGGTTCAGAAGACTGCTACGGGATGTTAATTTTAAAGCCCCTTGGACTGGTGGTCCCCAGAATGCACTGGCTGGTGAGGGAGTGAGGGCACTGTGATGCTCTCTGAGTGCTCCCAGCACCAGCTGTCCCTTGGAGACAGATCTCAATTACTTTCCTGAGCTCAAAGAGGAGAGATACCAGGGCTGATCACTGTACCCCTTATACCTTTTAAGGGAAATCAGTGGGTTACTGATATAAAATCTTTGTTCTGTCTTGAGACATAAAGCTCTTAGGAAAGAACACAACCTAAATGGCAAAGCTCACACTTCCCAATAGATCCAAACCACCCATACACCCCAGTGACACTCATATTTGGTCCAATTATGAACCTTTTCAGATGGATCCTGGTTTTGTGTCAGCATTGAAGTCTGCTAGAGTACATCTAATGTTAATTTTTAACTAGGCAGACATGCCCAAATGTTTATTTGTTAATGGGAAGGTTAACTAGGCAAAACCAAACCTTCTGAACTTCTTTTTCTGTTTTGTTGTCCTCCAAATCTTCCTCTTCCTAACAACTCTTTTGTACCAAGGCCACATTAATAATGGAGCCAAAATCCAATCAAGACAACCCTCTGGACTAATCCTCTTCCTTACCACTTCCAGATAAAGCTTTAACAAACCTGTATCTTCTCCCCTTCCAGGCTCAGCAGGCACTGCTCTGGGCTTGTTCCTTGCCTGTCATAGGCAGGACACACGCAGAAGGGGTGTAAGCTTTTCCTGCTCCCTAAGGGCAGCCCCGCGTGCAGGCAGAGGCAGCTGGACAGCAGCTGGGGCAGAGCACGGCCACCATGCCCCGGGAGGCCAGGGCTAAAGCACTGCCATCCACAGGCCATGAGCTGGGTACAGTCCAACACAGGGACCGACAGGGACAGCCCGCTCTGAAATTCAATGTTTACAGATAGATGAGAGCTAGGGCCATTGTGGGAAATGTAAGAAAACAACAAAGGGTTCATGGAAAGGAAAAGGACTGTCCAAGTCTGTCAGGACTGATTTAATGGAGATTTGTCAGGTACAAAAAAGTCTTCCCAGGCACTGGAGCCTTTGGCTAGCACAGCAGCCGAGGTCACGATGGCCTCAAAGGCTGTTATGGATGTCTGAGATCCTGAGAAGAACAAAATTAGCATGTAAAAGAAAGATTTAAAGTGTAACTCCATCCTGCATGGGTCTCCCACACTTCTAGGTCCACAGCCACACGTCAGAAAAAGGCCTGCCCTGCACACCCTGAAAGCTGCACCATTTTTTATTTAATCACCGAAATAGGAAGGGCAAGTACCAACTGAAAGTATCACAGTCACTAAAATTAAGTATTTCATGTTAAAGGCGTAGATTCAAAACTGGTCTTGACACTAATAAGGAGTTCACCACTATCGAAACATCTTGTTGCAAACAGTAGGGGGGGAAAAAAAAGTGTTTGCAACCACGGTGCCAGAGCACTGCAACCCAGCCCCTTACTGCTGGGGTTCTGTGTGACCACAACAACCCCCAACAGCTCAGAGCATTTTCCCCACAGCAATTGTACCCCATTTTCTGGAGCCATCTGCCATTCTCACCTTGAGGCAGGTCCTGAGCCAAGGGTATCACAAAAGGGTGACTTGGGGCTGGCTCAGAGTCAGGGAGAGTTGAGCTGGGTTACTATGCATGCCCTTATACCTGCCTGCATGACAGCCCCAGCACGAGCATTTCCACAGGTATCTGCCATTCCTCTGCTACCCAGCACACTCAATCCCAAAAGCATTGCCGCAGGATATCGGTATCTATGGAAACCATGTTTCCAGTTGCCATTCCATCACCTTCTCTGGCACACTAACACAGTTCCTGCAAGGCTGGTACAGCTCCTACCACTGCTGCCCCAAAGCACCCGCTCCAGGGTAGGTAAGAGAGCTGCCTGGGGAGCTGACGCTGCCGGGAATCGCCGCGCTGCCTGTGAGGACGGCATTTGTCTCGTCAGAACTAATACCAGGCATATGGGGAAGCGCAGTAGCCGTGCTGCCTGCCCGGGAGCTGGGAAGAGCCTCATTTGCAGAGGTGTCCAAGTTGTCAAAACAGCACCTGTGCTGACTGGTGCTGGCCCTCTGAGGGCTGGGGAAATGTTATCCAGCGGGCACAAGGCGAGCACTGGGTACACAAACCTTTGTGTGCTGCTTTTGCTGATCAAAACCCTCACAATATTCTATTGGATTCTTTAAGCTGAAATAAGGCAAGTATGGGCTGGTTTATACTTCTAGAGTACGGTTTTCTAGCAACATTTAGCTCTTACAAAGGCAGGCAAAATTTCCATTATTTTAAATTATTTCCATGCTGTGGCTAGAGCACGAGAAAATGGCAAATTTCAACACAGGAATGAAATGGGGCAAGAGATCAGATTTCTATTCTCACCAGATTGCATCTAAACTCTCAATTTCCCTTCAGTGCTTGATTCTAGTGCAAAACGTATTGCAATAAATATACGCAGGAGTAAGCTAATTCTTTAATGAATCAATACCAATGCAGAAAGCGGGTACGCTATTTAAATAGTAAAATAGTGCACCTACTATTAAAATCCCTGTAGATTTTTATTTTCACTTGAAGGTAACTAAAAATGGTAAGGAACATACAATGAGGTTTCCATGTAATGAAAATTCAGTGTCAAATTTGGGTTGGCAGGATAAGCTTGCTTTCAGTAAAAACAGTTCTTTACTGTTTTTCATTTATTGTGGTGAAGTGCACCTACATGTCTGGATTAAACTGAACAACCTCAACAGTTTCTACAAAATCAACACACCTTCCCTAAGGATGGTCAGTTTGAATGTACAACTTCACTCCCCCCCAGCAGAGCTTGCTTGCTTGCTTACTTTTAGCAGCTGTGACTGCAGAATTCAATGAGAAGTGCTCATTGATATTATTTGAAGGGTTACATGGGCCCATTTACTACAGATCAGAAAAGTGCTAGAACTGACCCATTATGTCTGCATTGTTAGAAAGTTCAGACTCAAGTTAGGCAAATCTCCTGACAGGAGTTCATCATCAGCCCTGTGCAAGCACCCTCTCTTTCCAGAGTAAACATCAGGGACTGTATCAGCCTGGTACAAGGGGGGATGACTATTACAGTGTAGTATGTGGGTGCTCTTTCTTAGTGCAAAGGAACAACCTACCCAGGGAAGAGTGGGCAGCAACAGCACGTTAATAAACACATGCAGTTAAGTCAATGAGATAACAGCTGCTTGGGAGCTCTAAAGCCACATCTTCCTTCCCAGACCCCTGTCCATCCCCACTTTCTGTACCTCAAACATTTACTTGTAAAAACCTCTAACTCCAAGACTGATTTCCTATGCAGAATACGGAGCACAGTCTTTTCTAACAACATCCAGCTAATACACTATCGACCTCCGTTCACTAGACACTTTTTATTGCAACATATATGAACCAGAAACCCAGAAATTTCCTCTGTGTTCTCAAGAAGGTAATGGACACAGCTAAAAAGCTACATGCACTGTCTTTCTGTAATATATTCTATAATAGCCATTTAATGGACATGTATCAACAGCCTGTATGTAATGCCCACATGTACTCTTTCAGGCACTAATGTTACATACTCTTGCATTTATGGCATTGATTAGAGCTACAACGATCATCACAGTGTCTCACTGAAATCCACTAAATGTCTCTTAACAGCCATTCCAAAACCTTACAAAAGATTTTACACAACTCATCTGCGCAAGGGGAGCAACAGACAGGAGGAGGGTGGAAAGAAACTCCTTCCCTGGAATAATCCACACAACAAACAGGTAACAAGGGAATGCATCTTACCTGGGGTGTCCTGGAGGAGCTTGGGCTGCTGGCAGCTGAAGACACCATGCTCACGTTTGGGTTCATACTTCTCTCTCTCTCATCCTGATAGATACGATCCCGCTCTGAGTCAGGCAAGTTGAGGAAATTCTGCATTGCCCTTAAGTTTACCAGGAGGGACTGGGAAGCTGTCCTAGGGTCTTCTTCTTTACGCAGGATCTCTGACAACAAACCCTGGTTAGAAAAAAAAAAAAAAAAGCCAGTCATGTGTTGATGGGTTTCTCTGGTTTTTAAAAATTTGTTTAGTGTAACCAGCTGGGTTGCAATACTGAGAATCTACATCAGAATCTCATGGGCTCTCCCTGAGGGGATATTTTGTAGGAAAGTGTTTGTCTTCTGGGGGCTGGGGTTTATTTTGGGACTGTCCTATTCTGGCACAGTAATAAGCTTCTTAGTATGGAGATGCTGGATAGGAAGGTAGGTGCACTGGTTAGAAGAAATTGCAGTTATCACCAGGTGCTTGCTGCAAATATTTTAGGAGCTGTTAGATCTCTCTCTCTCTTTCTCTTTTTACTTGAAGCTGGGAACACTTGGCAATCCTGTTCATCTTTGACAAATCTGCCAAGGTTGGTAAATTTAGTTTCGACATTTAAACAGTGCAGGAGGTTTATAAAGAAAAATGTTTGGCTGGGTTTTGATGTTACAGTCCGCTCATTTCAGTTTGGACAGTCATTTCTGAAAGGAGAAAAATGAAGCAATAATAAAAGCAGAGAATCTAGCTTTAGGGATTTAACCCATTCTTTGATGCCTCATTTGAAAATACCACAGGCTTCACATTGCAACTGTGAATGAACACCATATTAACGTAGTTTTTACAAAAGCCATTACACAGCATTTCCAAAAAATAAAGAGAAAAAAAATTTTTGAGAGATGAAAATGTCATTAAAAGAGGCTTAAATCTAATGATGGGATTAAATTTATGCATAAGTGCACGCACTCGCACTCAATAGTTCCATGGATTATCTGAAAGTTAAAGCATAGCACACAAGTCTGGATCAGGGCGTACAGAAACTGTCAAGGACACAGCGTGTGCCACCAGCTTCCCCCAGGCATTCCCTCATATCCAACACTTCACAAACTGGGACTTCATTCCAAATAGCAGGAACAGCAAATTCCTGAACTATACCTGTTTTAGGTATAGTTCAGGAATTAGGAAGCAGAGAGGGAGCATTTCTGCCCAACGAGACTGTTTATATCTTAACATAACGTATCATTATGATATCAAAATGGTATCTTATGTTAAGGTGCAATTCTATGTGCTCATTTTTTCAAAAGGCTATTCTGCCAATATGCTTCCCCAAGCCATCTGACAGCGCTGCCGCTTCCCTCCTGTCACAACCCCGAGGCTGTCGGCCCCGCTGCTCCCAGGAATGCCGTGTGAAATCCCAGTCCGAGCTGGAGGCTCACCTCGGCCTGCTCTGGGAGAGGAGCAGCTCAGCAGCAGCGGGCACAGGGACCCCGCAGGCCCCGACACGGCCCCGCTGTGGTTGTTGACACCAGTGCTTTGCAGTTACTTCACAGCCAGGACCCAGGCAAGCTGCTTCCCAAGGACAGGCAAGGCTTACTCCTTTCTTGTCAGAAAAATGTTACTAGAAAGCAACCGCATACTCCAAGCCCTGTAATATTTAGTTCTCATTTATTTTCTTTCGTATCAGAGTCTCCTTCAAAAAGCCTTCCTAAAAGCCCTGTCACTACAGTTGGCCAATTAACCAAATGCCAACATCTTTAGAATGTACTGATCTTATCTACCAGTCGTCCTGACAAAACCAACTGACCAGCAAAGGACGTACCTGTATCTGCATTTATCTGCTATTAAACACCTACACTAAAATACACACGTAAAACCTCTGCTTCGGCAGAGTTTATACCACAAGTGCTGAAAGCAAGCTCCACACACAACCTGAAGGTAGGCTCCATCTTTTCAGCTCCTCATCTACATAATCAAGCTAAGACACTCCAATTACATTTTTCTGCAACTATCAGTGTGGGCACCAGGAAGACTGGAGCTGGGAATGGAACCATGGTGAGCTCCACTCAGAAGTGGGATGAGAGAGAGAAGCTGGCTGGTGACAAAGGTCTAAACTGGGAAAAAGTTTGAAGAAGTTGCAGTGCTGGGCTGTCCTCTGGTATTTTGTGTGACCTCAACACAACTGCATGCTCATACTTGGCTTCTTCCTCAGAGTTTACCACCCCTCAGAGAAGCTAAGGACATTTTGAAAAGCTTTCCAAAGTTTGACAGGCTCATAGGCTGGGGGAGATTAACCAAAAAAGGACAAACAGGAGCTTGAAGCCACAACCCACAATTCCAAGATTGATGCAAGTCCTTATTAAAATTTTCCCCTAAAGTCAGTGAAAAATTCTTCAAATGCAGTGAATAAATGAAATATCGGTTCCACCAATTCTCTAAATTCCTAATTCCATGTGTCTTTGAAAGGATATATGTAAAAACTCTTTTTAAAAGAAAAGCTTGACTTCATAAATTAGTGAGTTTAGTATAAAAGAAAGGGACCTGAAAGCTACTGGAGCTGACTCTAAGACAGTTTTTTCTACCTCCCATTTTAGCCTCAGTAAATTTATGGTCCAATTTCAAAAATGGACAGCAGAAACATATGTGAAAGCATGCCAGCAATTACTTTTCCATGCAGTCATTGACTCTGTATGCAAATCAGAGGATCACAGGTACAAGTGGCTTGGTCACGGCACTAAGAGGTATCTCAGGCACTAAGAGATATCTCCCTGAGATACCAAGCCTTGTGTTCGAAGGCTCTGACTTATCACCAGAAACATCTTCTCACGGGGTAGATTTGGTGCCTGCGCTCTTGCTTCCATGAGGGTCTCATCCTGACCTGCCACAGGGATGCAGAGGTATTTTGCAGCACTGCTGTTCCATCAGCAGGCTGGGAGCCTCACCTCCTAAGGCAGGCACCTGCTCCAGAGGGGGACTCGCTGCTTCCCCCAGCACCACGACATGACAGCAGCCCCTGGCAGGGGCAAGCCCTGCTCCCCGTGCCCCGCTCCAGGCACGCAGGTAGGAAACCTGGCTGCCAAGAGGGTTTTTCTGCAGCTCCTCTAAGTGCTTTGGCAGCTTAGGAATCATGTAAACAGCAGGAGAGCTAATAAGAAAACTGACTCATGAGGGAAAAATCTCGTGTCCTCCTGCAACTGAAGATAAACAACAATGCCAGTAAACAGCAGCAGCAGATAGCTGAGTGATAGGGGAGGACAATAAAATAAAGTGTCTTGAGAGCAATAACGTTTACAATAATATAATTCTGAGCTACTGAAGTATACGCAAACTAACCAGCGAGCAACATTATAAAAAATAAAGTGATATTAAATAATCTGTTCAGCCTTTTTGTCACCTGCAACAAATTAGGCTTTCAATATGCAAAACATCTTCCTTCCAGAAAAACAAATGATCATGATTTCATTTAATTGTAATTTAATGAGGCATAATGTATTTTTTAAAGTGATATACACCAGGTGTGTGGTGAGGAAACTGGCCCAGCCAGACAAACCCTACCGTTTCTATTTTTGAGAAAACCCTAAAGCCAGCCAGAGAGTGTTTTCATTTCTGCAAATTATGTTTCTCCTGGAGGGGGTGAGGGAGGGAAACCCACAGCATTCATACATTTCTTATAAAATTCCATTGGCTAAATTAGCTCATTCTGACTTACTTACATCTCACATATTAAAAAAAAAAAAAAAATCAGCAGTTTGCAGAGTAACCAACTCTGCAAACCTAAAAGATCATCTTCTGGGACTAGAAAGTCTCAGTATGACTTTAAATAGCCAAACAGATCTTCTACCTAGAACACAGCTCCCAGGATACATTTTAGGACATGTAGCTTGATAATATCCTTGCTTTTCCACTCCTCTGCATCATTTTTAAACCGGCTGCTGAAGAGGCAACTGATGAAGTTAAATGTTCACACAGGCTGTGCTTGAAAACGAGGTGTGTGATCACCCTGAGACAAGGGCTCTGCACAGCCTGGTTTACCCTTGGAACTTGCACTATTTTTAAAATTACACACTGGATCCGTAACTGACTTTAAGAAAATAATACCTGTGGTGGAGAAAAAAGCACATGTCCAATCAAAACAAAAAAGTCACTGAATCTGTTTAAGGTAGGAGTAAATTTGACCGTGTTTTTTCAAACTAGCCGAAATGTAGTCCCTTCAGGCCAGCAAAGTCACTGTCACAGGGGTTTGCTTTGCATTTATTCTATGAAACCCCATTTCTGAACTTCTTTTATTAACTACAGGATTTCCAGAACAAACAACCCAAACCTCACGGGCAACTAATCTTTTTTTTAAGCAGCTTCTGAGAGATGATGCAGTACAATGCAGAGTGAATGTTATTCCAGCTGACTCCAACATCCAGTGGACCAACTGACCAGCCTTCGAGGCAAAGGCTTGACCAAAGCCCACAGAAGGTGAGCAAAGCCTCTCTGCCCTCTTCTCAAAGGGCTGCTGCTCAGGCCTACAAAGGGTGTCAGTGACATCTCAGTGGGACAGCAGACTGCACTACCAGTGACCAAAGGCAGGACAATTTTGCAACTGGAACTTTTGGAAAGCAATCTGGATGGGGTGAGGGGGTGCTGCTGGAGTGCAGCCCAGACACTCGTGTGCTGGGGACAGAGGAGGACGAGGGCCATCAGGCAGCAGGAGACTCCCAAGCGCTGGACAGGGCCCCACACACATCAGGTTCAATGACTTGGATAGAAGTCATGCTCTCCCTCTTACAGACCTAAGCTATTTGACTACAAAACCAGGCACTAATGTTAAAGAGGTTCGGAACAGGCTTTGGACAATCAAAACAGTGGCCAAGGCAAAAATTTAAATAAACCCAACTAATGTGCTAAACCTCAGTTTATGTGCTCTGTATAAGGAAATTATATATATGAAGGACTGAAAAAGCATAAACACTTTTTCAGACTTTCAGTCTATTTGTGCCTCTCCATACTTCAGCTATGGCCAAAAGCAACAGAGAAAATGCTGAAATACCAGAAAAATATTGCTTCTGCAGTGCTTAAAGTTCCAAGTGCTTTTAAGCCCTGCACTTGTACTTACAAGTCTCAACAAGAAAAGCTATTCTGCTTTCCATCAGGGATAGATGTGACCCTGAGCAGGATGAGAAAATGTAGACATTTATTCAGTTTCAACATCTGGATCTTAATGGTCAGTGATGTCAACCTGTCCCCTCTCAGCACACAAGGCCTATTTCCCCTGGTAAGCTGTGTGTTTCTACCGAACTACACCATCGTTGTACCTTGAGAATACAACAACAAACTTGATTTTGCCCCGCTAAAATGACCATTTGTATTTACAGTTGTCTGCTACTTGCAAGTGCAAGCTGGAGGCAGCAGGTCAGTCCAGGAGCTCTGCAGCAGAAGCACTGACTTCTCACAACCCTTCAAGGAATAAAGCAATTCCACCCGCTGTGTTTTTCTCACATCAAGGCAGGATTTTATCTTGACATCTTTCTGCCTCTCTGCATTTACTCCAGGTCTCACCTTCAGTATTGTCTACGGGGCTGAACAAGATACATTCAACAATTCTGAAATACTACTCCTTGCCTCTAAGTATACAGCATTCACCAAGAACCTCTATATGAAGTACCTGCAGGCTTCTTGGGACTCAAGCTCATTTTCAAATGCTCACTGCTTTGTTTTCAATCCCTTGCATCTCTTCCTAATTCCAGCTAGGATATGAAGCAGAAGTGCTGGAAGTCTATCAGAAATGCTTATCCTGGCAATGTGTCCAGTCCAATTTTGCTGAGCAAAATTGCTTTAGATAGTCAGTGGAAAATTTTGAGTGGTTAGCCAAACCAAGCACCTTCATCTCCATTCTGTCACAGTTTCCATCAGACAAAAGTGTTTTTGTACCCTGTTCCCTGAACAGCTCTTCCCTGTCAATGGTCAAAATGTGTGGTGCTACATTTGTATCAGTTTAACAAACTTCAGAACCTGAAGAACTCTGCCTGAGTCTGACTCCCTGTGAATGGGAGACCAACAGTCTCCCAGTACCCTTCAGTGTACACATCACATCAGTCCTTCATTTAGAATAAATCTTCTGATCTCCAGATTCAGCCAGAGTATGAGCCTTGTTCTTAAACTCATTTAGCTAATGCTAAAATACATACATCTCAGGAGAGAGCTGCTTAGGCACAAAGCATTTAGAGGCTTATTTGAATAAAACTTATACAGGGTGCAACAATGACAATTTGATTTTTATTATTAAAAATGAAGTGTTTAAATCCTCAAAGAAAACGGCTTTATTGCATTAGTTTAATAAAGCCTCTTTTTTATTATGGTATCTGTTTTTATGAGGGAAGACAGGATGTGCATGCGGATCTGAATGTGGATGCATGTGGAAAACGAGGCAGAGAAAGACCGACCACCTGCAGCCACAAAGTGCCACCATTTATATGACATGCATGTCAGACCTTTATCCTGAAATATGCTGGAAAATTAGCAAAGACACACAGCTTGTGCATCCCTTTGCTTCCAAGGTTCAGGACTCCTGTGCATCAGCTGAGCAGGCAGCAGCCACCTCCTACAAGCACACATTCTGAAAGCCTGAAAGTAGCCATGCCACTTAAGATCTTTTCATTCAGCCTATTGAATACAATTAAGTTAATTGAAACTGAAATTTTGGGCAGTGCAAAACCCACTGTTGGAACAAATATCCCATGTACCAAAAATCTGCAATTTATTAAATTAAGCACTTCCCTTACAGACTGCCTTCTTTCCTGTGAGTACAACAGAACACTGCTTGTGCCACATTACACCCAAGAATAAAACAAGCAGGAAGCATGAAAGGGTTTCATGCTATAAGAGAGAGTTTCCTATGAGGGTAAAAACCAACAAAAAATCCCCCCAAAAACCCAAACCAGAAGCCTTGCTAATTGAAAGTCTGTGCACAATGGGGCAGACACCATAGCGATGAATGGAGCATGACTGTCTCACTAGATACCAGGCAGAGAATTAAAGCTGCTTGTGTTCCTCTCATGTGAGTTAAAGGGAAAATTATTTGCAAAAGGAATTCTGTCCAGGATTTGGCTCACAAGCAAATAGAGGTGGAAGAGTCAGTTATTTCAACAAGCCATATTTCTGACCTTAATGCCTTGTAGATGACTTTTCTGAATCCCCTTTCGTTTGGGGGAATTTTGCCAAATAAAGCAGAATTAAAATGAGGAGTCACAACCTTACTACCCTAACAACCTTACTACCCTAACAACCACACTCCTGCTATCAGAGCCCCCAAACCCTCTAGAGGTGACCAGTGACACCTTTGTATGCCACAGAAATGTTATTTCCCTCTTCCTCATTGCAGAACCCTGGACTTGTCTGCAGTTGCACCAGAAGCTGGGGCACCACCCAGCATCAATCCTGTGTTCCCCTATGCCTCAGCCAGTCCTGCAGCCAAGGTGTGACCAAATCCCTTGAACAAGGAGGATCGCTGCAGCTTATTTCATCATAAACTTCGCTACATCTGAAGCTGGTGGAGTTTCCTCCTCCTCAGGCTGTTACTCCTTTAATCCAAAGAGACGTGGTTGGCACCAGCAAACCAGGCAGGAGCTGAGCTGGGTGTGTGCTGCTTTCCCATCTGCAGGCTGGGAAGCCAACGCTCCCACATGGAGCTACTCAGGGCAGGAAGGAGGGAGCAGTGCTCTTTGGGAATAAAGTTACAAGCAGCCTGAACATGCTAGTGGTTTTACCCAGCTCTCTTTGTATCTGTCCCCACAACAACTTGATTTTAAAAGCCTCAGATTCAAGGATATTTCCAGTTTCGGAGGCTGTTCAGTAAAACAAGCACTGGCCACTTGCCCAAACATTTTACTAGTTTTGGCTATTATTTCACAACATTGGCAAAAAAAAAAAAAAGATGCTCGAAAAAAGAGAAAGATACAAACTGAAACACTCCTTCAGTCTAAAGGCTTTGCAGTCCACTGGGCACTCCCAAGGAGAGCAGCAGTTCACTGATCAAGTGATTTAAACTGTCTGGACTCTTACAAAGAGCCCAATAAACTGTCCTGACCACAACTCCACGAGCCTGCAGCAAAGAGGGATGCTGAGCAAACAAAGAGAAGAATATGTTCGTTTTCTCTATGCAGAACAGGATTCAAATTACCTATTTTCCAGCTTGTGTTTTGAAGAGTGGGATCACTTAAGCCCCTCCAGATTTGCTGAAAAGCTTTCCAGTGAAGGACAAGGTAAATCCAAGACAGCATTTTCATGCATTCCCTTTGAAATAGTCCTCTTAGTCCTACTTTTTCCTGTAACCAACACCACCTAACAATTTATCAAAACATTACAACCTGCAATAAGCAAGTTCTGGTTATTACAACCTTTTGGTTGCAATTCGAATGCTGTATTAGGAGACAATATACTACTGCAGGATGGTACAAGGACTCTGCCCTGAGGATGGACCAAACTCCATGTGGGTATTCTCCTCCAGGAAGAAGTCCATAGCCTTGACCATCCGGCCCCTTGTCCTGCCTCCCATTTCAGAGCATGTCCATTGGCCAACATGGAGGGTGCTCACGCTTTTAGAGGCCACTTGTCACCTAGAAGTTATCCTGATGTAAAGATGATTCATGCTTCAGCCAGGCAGGCATTTTTTGAGAACTCCAGTACTGCACTGTCCTGACAACCTTTTGAGTTGCACTGTTTGAGACCAATGAGAGACATCAGCTCCCTCTGTGCACTAAAGCCTCCTCACCCTCTACAGTCTGTATATTGCAGGCACTTCACTCACAAGCTTTGACTGCTTTTAAAAATGTGCACAGGGCAATTCCAAGTGTGAGGTGCACCTGCTCTGACTCTGACAGTTGTACTTCTCTTACAGATTTGCAGTATTAATCAGAATTTTCCTTGTTTTTTTCTCAAGATTGAATAGCTCTATGCAATCAAAAAGTGCCAAAGTCTTACAGAAATCAAACCTTTCACTAATGACTGTTTTAATAACAACTTCAGCTTACAGCTTGGCTTCATGTCTACGTGCCTTACAAAGATGCCTTTAATTTTAAAGGTATCATGTATGACTATCTAACTCTGTTTGATGGGCCTCATAAAGCTGTCTGCCTTCAATTCAAACCCACTCACACTCCTGCATGCAGTTTTTTAGGTCCAGATAAGGATGCTTAGCTTTCCATTAGTGAGCTGTTAGTTCAGAGCAGCAGTCTGAGCAGAAGCAACAAACTATTTCAGTAAACAACACATTCTTCTGACTGAGGGGGGTCACAGGAAAGAGGGAGCCAAGGCCAAGGATCCCGGCCATAAAAAACTTGGGCATAACCAATGCAATTACATAAGCAAGAAACTGAACCTCCTGCCCCAATAATATTGCTAACTGCCTTAGCCATGGCAAGCTCTCTCCAGGCCACAAGAGCAGGGAAGGCTACGCAGAGCCCAAGAGGGTGTCGTTCCAACAGACACCATTCTTACATTTGCTGAGCAGATTGGGGGCAACACCATCTTAGACAAACATGGTAGGGTGCACCACCATTTTAAATATTTTGAAGGTTGTGTAGGAATTTCTTACTTACTGAAAAGTGTCATTAAAACCACCTGCAATAATTATATTTTCTCTGTGGGTGTGCTTCTAGCCATCCCATGTGCTGAACAAATAGGCATTTAGATTCCACAATAGCGTGAATTAAAATTATGACATTGAGTCTCCAAATAAGAAGAAGCAGAGGTTATCCCAAGACACTTACTAAAAATCAGGCATATACACTTTGAGGGTTCTTCATTCCCACTTTCAAATGAATAGGAAAATGTTCACTTTGGAACTTTCTGTTCAAAAGAAACCTTCTTCATGGCTAACTCAGCCTGGGCCAGCTCCTCACCAAACACCCTGTGCAGCTCTCCTGTGCATACAGCAGGTACTAACCTGCCTGATGTTCAGTCTCCACCTCAGTGGGAGCACAGTGCTCCAGGAAATGTACAGAACTTGCCACAGAGACTGAAGTGCTTTGTTTTCATGTGTGCAGACAACATGGCCACACAGGTATAAGCAGATATTGTCTTAAGTTATGTACTTCCAACTTCAAGAGGAACTTTCTGCATGTTTCACAAACCATACAATTTCATCTCTCCTTCTTCTGACCCTCCTCACGTTCTCCCTCCCTTGCATACGTACAAGTGTCAGCCACTTGTTCCGATGGATTTAGCCTAGTTTGGATCAAAGCTTCCTCTACTTCATTTAACAGATTTGCTCAGATGGAAGGTCTCAGGGGAGAAATAATGTTAGTAAGAAGGGGCTTTTCAGCATTGAGTATGTAGGTCATTGGACTTTAAAATAAATTAGAGAATAGTTTATCTATTAAACAAGCCTCACAGTACATATTTCATGAAGCTATACTTAATTATAGGCTAATGTGCACCACAGAGCTACCACGAAGAAAGATTAAGCAGTGGCCCATAATGCAGTGATTAATACCATTATTAGCTGGCTGGCACACAGCATCTATTATTTGGTACCATCATGAGAAACAAGAGACCTCCAGTTTCCAATGCTGGCACTTCTGTGAAATGCAACAAACCCAAACCTTTCCAGAGAGAAACACACACCTCTCTGTACCTCAGAGGCAGCAGGAGGGATGCAAGGAGGCGAGAGTAGACTTGAAGTTCCACTCCAAGTGCCTTTTATAGAGTTTGCTTCTCCACCATGGATGTGTGGAATATCCCACACCTTCTATTGTTCAGTGCAAGTCTGAGCCCCTCTTCTTAATACCGTGAATAGTCCTTGATGTGAAGTGAGCTTGATTTGAGTTGGAATTAACAGCTGAGGACATGGAAACATAAGTGTGTATCTAGGCTCTTTTGCTGCAGTGATGGCTCCTGGGGACATGATGCACTGTATGTAAGACCACTGGTCTTCTACATTAGGGCCCCGTTGACTAAGAAAACTCTGTTGTGAGATGAGCAAATCTTTTACGGATGCTGTAAGACTTGCCTGTTCTGGAGTCAGTATGGTGAACTGTAGAGTACATCATATTACTTACGATGGAGGGCTAAGAAGCAGGTAATTTCTTTCTTGTTGGGGAATGAGCCTTTGATTTAATAGCAGACTTGGGCATTACCAACCCAGGTCTCCCAGTCTGACTAAAGGAGAGCTTCATGTTCGGTGACAGTGACAAAATCCTCACCGGCAACGTTACTGCCAACCTCTCGCTCCAGTTCAGAATATGTCATTCTGTCAATACCATCTACCTTGATTATACCAGGCTTTATATACAACGGGTTATGATCCCAGAGGGATGAAAAGCTTTTCCAAATTAAAAGCAGCATTTTAAAGAGGAAATACTCATACATTCCTATGTAGTTTTCATTTGATATCCTCAAGGCTAACCCCAGAACTCATGTGTTTTTTTTCTGAGTGCAGCCATCTTATGAATTTAATGGAAGAAGGGAAGTAATAAAATGTGCTCCATACTTTAATTAGTTCCCTCATAACATGGCATTTCCAAAATGGCAGTGCCAAAGAAAATCATTAATCTAGGAGGACAGACAAAGGCACTGTATGGGGCAAGGGACAGGCCTCCAAGAGATACACACTCCCCCTTTTCTTCTCTTGCTGGTAAATCTTACCTCAAAGAACAACTCCAGCTACACAAAAGGAATTTGTACCAATATTAAATACTAAGCCACTTTCCATTTCTTAAGCCTTGCTACAGAGTATCACAATTGAGAGATCACATGTTGTATCCTGCTACAATGACAGCAGGATAAATGTAAATGGCCTGTCTTTCCAAGCACACATTCACCCTGGGTACTCCAGGTGCCAGGCTTAAGCTGATACTATCATGCAATCATTTCAACATCTGCATTTCACTAGGTGAGTGAGAAAACCTGTGTCAGATGTATGAAAGCAAACACAATCTGCTACAAAAGGCAGACACTTTTCCCAGCACACTTGCCTTATGCATTTCTTGTGGGAGCAGCACTAGTTGTGGCATCAGCTGTACCACAGGAAGGAATTGAGGAAGTGTCAGAAGGAAGCCCAAAAACACCTCTAACTCTCAGTCTCTTACTACCTCTTCCTGGCAATCAGTCGGAGCAAATGTGGAAGTTTATAACCACAGAGAGGAGCTCAGGGAAGAACTCCCATGAGCGGAATGACTGCTAGAGAACAAAGCTCAGGTAACAGCACAGGAGTGGCCAAATGCAAACAAACAGCTTTTGTTCCAGGAAGAAACAGCCTTGTTCAAAACTGACAAAGAGACTGGGGAAAAGACTGAGAGTGGTTTGACCTGTTTCTATGGCACACCCCCTGCCTTGATCTGCAACAACCATACAGCCCCACAAGAGCAACAACTTTGCCCCTTCTTGGTTAGAGAACAGAAATTGATACCTGTGTGCGGTTGAATGCTACTCTTGCAAAGACAGCTTGAGACACACTGGCTCTCTTCAGCTCATCTCTGACTTGCTGGTAAATATCTGGAGAGACTTCCACCGATGAATTTGATGGCTCTGGTTTGACAGCTCTAGGGATGGGTGGATGATTCAAGAACTGCTGGTTGATAGCCTGTGGGTGCTGGTGAGCCAACAGTCGGCTGACAGCAATCTGCTGGTTTATCAGATGGGCCATCGCTATCTGCTGCCTCACCAGTTGTGGACTGAGCTGAGGAGACAGGAGCCCAGGGTTTATCATTGTTTGCATCGTTGGCACTTGGTTTCGGATTGGAGTACTGTGGTGAATTTGGCCATGAGGAGACTGTTCATTAGTTTTTCCCAAAGTTGCCAGCTGGTTGATATTTGGTAAGTGCATGGGACGTTGACCAAGAACACAATAGTCTGAAAGGTTTTCTCTTTCCACTCTTTCCACTGTTAAAAGAGAAAAATTAGCTTGCTGTCATTTCAATTTGCACTTAGGGCAAGGATTATATTGCAGGTGACTGTAGACAACAGCACCTGCTTTACTTTATAAGTCTACACTTGCATAAAAATATCACAGAAACATAAGAAGAAGAAACACAAAGTAAAAGCAACAAGAATAATTAACATTCTTTTGGACTTCTCAGGCTTCATCCACAATTCATGAAGAGTCCTTACAAACCAGTAGGAGGTATCCTCTCCAGCCTCCTTCCCTAAAGAAACAAGCTTGGACACTTCCATTTATATTGTTACTAACATCTGTATCTGTTGAGTAACCTTTAAAAGCGGTCAGTGTTTCAGAATCACTGGTATCCAGGTAAAGGAAAGAAACTCAAATTGGTATCCATTCACACAAACCAAATGGAAACAAGGCCATACCCTGTACAGCTCATGGCACAGCTGCTCATTCCAAACTCGTCACCTGTTATCTTTTTTACATAAACTCCACCTTGCACTGTGTGTGGATAAAGCTATCTGGTACCATCAGCTCACCCAGGTGCACCACAGCAGACTCGTGCTGGTTGTGTGAAAGCATATTACAAAACAGTGAAATTCACACATCAGAAAAGTTTAAAGCAATGTAGCCAAAGCCTCATCACCATGAGTCTGTCCAGAAACTTTAAAGCACTTCAGCATGAGTGCCCACTTGAAAGAAAGTGGCTTCACTCTCTTCAAAAAAAATCTTGTTTAGCACAACAGTGATCTCCAAGTGACATCATGTTACAAAAAACGAAACAGTACACACAAAATGCAAATACTGTAGTTTTATATACTGATGTGCATTGTCCCTGTTAAATATCTTATGTCAGCAACATCACAGTATCTTTTCATGTAACTGCAAAACTAAATGCACATATTAAAAAATTAAATTTCCTCTAGAAGTACTATTTGAAACAGGAAATGAAGTTTGGAAAGTGCATAAATGTAACTCCTACCTAGATAATTTTAAGCAATCAGAAGTCGTTTTACAGTAGGTTGCAGGTTCCTGAGTCTCCCTACATGCAATTGGATAGGCATTTTTATATTATCTCATATGAAAGCATTCAGAGAAGTCTATCATAGAAAACCACTACCTCACCCCTGTATTGGTCTCAGCAAATAACAAGATAGGATTTATTTCATAAAAGGTCATAATACTATTACAACTTGTGTAATGATTAACAACTGTATGAGGTTTTGAACTCTTTTTAAAAACCTAATCTATATAAAGCTTTGAAGCTTTACACCGTTAATACTCTGAATGACAGCTTACTGATGACTTGTTCTGTTTCCTTCTAAATAGAAAGACAGCTCTTTTCACCTTCCAGTTAATCTAAGACAGAGAAGGAGTCATGACCTGAACACATACAAACACACAGCTACTATCTTTAGAACTGTCACTCTGGAACATCACTAGTACTGAATTTTACAACTAGGTGATTTAATACCCAGGACTTCCTTGTAAGAAATTTTAACTTGCTCTTCCCATTCTTTTAAAGGAAGACCCCATAATATCTAGAGCCTTCTATAAAATAATTGCTCTAAAAATTTAAAATAAAAATTATTTCTAAGAAAACTATGAATTCCACTTTTCCACAAAAGCTAATGTTTCAACTCAACTGAATTTCTAAGTAAGTGTTTACTTGTATTTCAACTATGAAAGGCAATGCAATACGTGTGATACATAAATATTATTGTCAGCAAATGACCATTTTGCTGTGTTACTCACAGGCTGTCAGATACATAATGCAGTATTTTCATCTTGCTGAAAATACTGAAAATCCCTATTCAAAAGCTGCTCCTCATGATATCAGTAGGCCTCCCTGGAATGAGGTACAGAAAGCTCTATACCACTTTAGGAACAGACACAAAATCAATATGAAATATGCAATAGGAGTAGTGCTAATTCCAGGGATGGACCCATCACTGTGTGATACAGGGGTGTGGGCAGGGGAGTGAGGAGGGGCTGCTTTGTCACAGCCCCAGAGCACGTTCTTCAACACCGATGATTCAGAGACCACATGGCCATATTGTCGCCTCCTCAGCCTCTCTGCACTAAGCCTGCATCTGAGTAATGCCATTAAATACACACAGTTGCCAGCCAAATGCAATTATTCCAAAGGTACAATAGCAACTTAGCAGGTGTAAGCTGAATAAAGCTGTTGCTCAGTGTAATGAAATACTTGGAGCATCCTGCTACAACACTGACAACCCTAAAAATCGAGAGTCCTTCTGCTAGGACTTTCAGAAGAGCTGAAAAAGTTCTGAACTATTTGTAGTTTGAGGAGCACACAGAGAATAAGTCACTGAAACCAACAAATTATTACTTGTTAGAACATAAAAACAGTAACCAAGTGTTTTTGAAAACTTGGTGAGAAATAAATATAAATAACATTCACTTTCTGGGCTGAACCACATTTGCCAAGTTTCCACCCACTCCTGACTTTAATGCCAAGTTATAAACCCCTATAAAAATAAAGTTTAAGATGAAAAGGCTGCCAGGATGTTAATCTCTGCAGTGCTACTTGGAATTACACAGAAACATCACCTGACTTGCTGCCATAGGTATATTTTTCCCTTATTATCAGTTTCCTTTTTTGATCACATTAGACTATACAGCCATGCATGTACTCCCTATAAACAAACCAGATTCTAGTCACTCCAACCACTTCAGTAATAAAAGGTTACCATTAGCAGTTACGCTGGATGGAAAAAATGTGCATTACTCAACTCCTCAAGACTGTTTCCTTCTCTAACACATTGCCCGTATCTGATTCCCTGTTGTTCTTTGGTAACTGTGGATTGGTAGGGTTCTGTGGGGCTGAACAGGAGCAAGGCTGAGACAACCTTGAGATGGACACCGGCACTGTCCTGAGAGACAGGCCAGCTTGCCAGCAATGCTCTAAGAAAAAAGGGATACAGGAGCCACAAAGCTTCTGTGCCACCAGCATTCTGCCTCAGATCTTCCTGAGACAGGGCTTTTTTACCTTTGCGTCCTCTGTTTTCCATGTTCATACCCAGTTACAGTCTTTCCTTTGTTTGCTGTTGTTCTGCTCAAACTGGGGATACATTTAGAGCTCTTGTAGTCCTGTACTGATTGGAATATAAAGCAGTGAGGACAGAGCAGCAGGTCCTTACACTGGAAAGGAAGGGGTTCAATGGATGTGTGCTGTCTACGTTCAAGTACTGCTGATAAACTACTTCTGCTAGCAATGCCTGTGGTAGTTAAATAAAAGCTGGTTCAGGAGGCTGTTACCTACCTCCATCTGTGGTGTGACCACAGCAAAAGACATTGCAGTGTTTTCGTTTTCTCTCTGCATCACTCACTTGGTATACAATTCTGCAGTTCTTTGCTTGAAGAGCTCATTTAAACCAAGTACAACAGTACTGTCATACTGCAGAGCCACCCACCCTTCTGAAGCCAACGACTAGGTAGGCAAAGACTAGTGTCTGGACAACAGGTACTGTGCTAAGATCAGCAATTAGCTCTGACAGCACTCCAGGATAGCATCTGCCCTTCATTTTTCTGTACCTCCCTACAACATGTCACTACCTCTACAAGAGTCAAAAACCCACATAATCCCCAGAATGGGAGCAGCAAATTGTTGTATTTGAATATTCAGTTCTCATCCTATAATGATTACCATGTGCGTCAATGTATTTCGACTCCAAACTGAGTTAAAACTTCCTGGGTACAGCACAAAAGGAATTCAGTGCACCCTTCCCCTGTGTGATGCTCTTAACCTCTAGCCCAATCTTCCTTGCACAGTCAAGCAGCTGACGCAGACCACAGCACAATAGCTTGGGGTGGTCTGCATGCAACTTTCCATTTAAAGTAAAACCAGCTCGAAAGATTTAAAGTAAGATTTATTTCTCCACCTTCCCTTCCCCTCACACTTTATTTGCACTGAGTTGTTAATAGGAACATTCTGACAAACAGCCCGTGGGGCATTTAGGGCTTATGCGTGGCACTGAATTGACTGACAGCACTGGAAACCAAATTCCTGTGCACAATAAGGGATGCAGCAGGGAGAGCAAGAGTGTAACGCGTCTTCCAGCACTGCACTGCAAGCAGGGACACAGAGGACCCGCCAACATCCATGACCCAGCGTGTCCGGAACTTTTCAGTCCCACAGGCACACAGGCACTTTGCCCCAGAGTAAGAAGAAGCTGGTAAAGAAACGTTTTGTAATAAGTTACTAGCCGGCAGAATTGCCATGCTTCAATTGTGACAGGATGTCACCACCCAGGGCTGTTCTCCAGTGCTTCAGTTTGCTTCTTTGTTTTATTTATTATTTAAAACCTGGTGATCATAAAAGCCATTTCTAGCAGTAGTCGTGGCCAAGCTGGGAGAGCTCTGTGAACTCTGGTATACCCTGCACTAAGCTTGAGACAGAAAGGTTCCCACAATTTCTCCTGGCTTAGCAGCATCCTGCTCACTGGAGCAAGACTTGAACTTTGGAGCCATGATTGGGGGACAAAGCACAGCACCAGCTCCACCTTGGAGAGACAGGGCTGCTGCACTACACCCAGAGGGTGCCCTCTTGCTTATGCTACATAATTATGAACTACTGCTTTGTAAATAACAGAACTACTCCAGAGCACAGGAGGTGCTTTTAAAGTGGTAATTCTGTATCTTTTTATCTATAATTAGGATAATTACTTATTTCTTTTAATCACAGCGCACTTAACCACTTCAGTGCAAAGGGCTGGTCTGAGGAGTCTCATTTTCATTCAACATCTAATCTTTGTATTTACCCATAGTCATTACCTGGCTTCGGTGCCCAATCTCTGCCTAGGCCACTTGCTCCTGCGCTCAGGACTGGAGGAAAAGCAGGTTGACCAGAGAGGCAGACATGACAAGAAATCATAACTTTTAAAACCTTTCCGTTCCTCTACTCCTGCAGGACAGCACAGAACCTCAAAATAGCTATAGAGCACATACAGAAATTATTTGGCCGCTGGCTGTGGGTAGCAAAGGCCTTTATCCAAGCCTAATGGAAAACAGACAGGAAAGGCCATTGTCTGTTCTTTGTTGAGTTGCAAACCATTCAGTTCCCACCAAAGCACAAATCACTGGTTGTTTACTTAGAATCATCATTAAAAGTGGGCCTTTAACCAGCACCAATCTCAGGTAAACTGAGCGGAGTGTACTGACATTGCTGAGTCTCTTTGTGCAGCTGACTTTCTCATCCTTTATCCTCAAGACTACCACTAAGTCATCCCTTGGGACATAGAGATGCTAACATGTCTTCTGCCAGTTCTGCTTAAGCACAGTAAGTCATATTCTTCACATGGGCTGCCCCTGGACTGCACTGCTTCTAAAGATGCTTGTCACAAGCATCATCATCTTACTTTTAGATTTATTTTTGGGTTTGTGTATAGGTTCAAGAGGCACACAGAAGTATGAACTCAGTTATTCATAATCATGTTAACATTGTTTGTCAAAAGGACATGGCAGATCCATCTGGCAGAGAAAACCATTACACTGAAGGTGTTCCAGTGACCAGCTGCTCTAATCCATGAATATTGGTCAGGTGAAATGGAAAAGGAGAAGCAGCAGAATCATTAGTCAGAGCTGTCTGACAGAAACACAGGGAGTACTGCTTTAGATGGACTGATGTTCTCATCTGATATAAAAATATCTCCCTTTCTGTCACACTATTGTAACAGTAGAACCAATCTTTTGTGAGCATCTCGAAAGGGAGGTACAAACCTCCCAGATAACCCAGCCAATTGTGCAATCCCTCTGGGAGATACACGTGTGTCTTCTTGATTCATAAGATCAGAGATGGTGAAAGGAGGGAGACAGAACACAAACATTATTAAGACAGAATATAAACTCTTCAGATATTTCAAGTGAACAGAATACCATTCTGCTCTCGGAGTTACATATTCTATGAAATCCATGGGATCACAGAGAGACACACTGCAGCTTTTCACATAGGAAAGCTTATGCCTGTACCTAAGCTTCAAGTCATCCTCCTGTTTCAAGCTAATCTCCACTAATGATTACTTTGTAAAAATATCTTTTCGTCTGAGCTAACATGCCGCTGTTTGGCAGCACACTATTTTTTTTAAATATGAAAGAAAATTAATTTTGAGATTCTGAAGGGTAAAACAAAAACATGTCTGCTTTTTTAAAAATGAAGATGACCATTCTTTACTAAGAATTCAAAAGGGCAGAAGTCCCAGCTGCAGCACACAACTGGTCCTCACTGAGAAAAGCAGGTACTGGAACAGGAGACATTTTTTTAAAAAAGTTCAGCGGTATCATTTGAGCAAGACATGGGGCAAGTGACCAGACAGCTTCTCCACAGAAGGGTTTCCAAGCTTTACTGTCTGGCCTATGTTCCCTAAAGCAGCACTGGCTGCAGCTCCAGCCATATACAGGCACAGAAGATGGCACTCAGCAACCCTCACATATCCTGTGCCACAGCACAGGCACAGTGAGCACTGAGAGCCACTGCTCCAAAACAGCCAGAAGCCAGGGAAGACATTCTGCAAAGCTGAGATTCATATATGCATTTACTTTAGGTAAAAGGTACTCTTAAATAAAAATATAAACCCAAAGGGTGTGTTTTAATTCTGTTTACAGAGAGGAATAGCCAAGAGGGCCACAGCTCACACACCCCTGGAACTCACGGCAGCGGGTCAATTGGTTTTTAACAATATACACGCACAAATTCCCCAAACTGGTGCTTAACACCACAGACAATGCTGAAATGCAAAATGCTAATGTGGGTGGGGAAAACAGCAGTCAAGGGGTCTATAATTCTTGCTGAATCTTGACACTTTTAACTTATATTTAAAGAGAGAGGCCACTTTTTCCTCATCCTTAGTGCCAACTGATGAACCACTCTCCTCATAATATAGCACAGCAGGCCACAGACTAAGAGGCTGTCTCTGAGTCAGAAATGATCTTCAGGTCATGTATGTTACCTAGATGCTGACAAGTTTGCCTGTGATGTTATCTTCCTTTCTTTTTATTTAAGAAAGTGAGAAAAATCCTATTTTTCATGAAATGAATACACAGTAAGGGGTGTAAAAGTAAGCAAAGTTACAGTAATGTCAAGAGCCTCACAGCCAACCCTAAATGGTTTAGTGCCAGAGCCACAACTAATATCCAATCAAGACATGAAATGTGTTTCATTAAAAAACTTTACATTTCTGCAAAAGGTAAAGATATATGCATATAAATACATAAAATATATATATAAACCCCTCTATTTACACAGAGAGAGAGAAATACACATGCATATATCAGTAAATATGGTATTTTTAGAAGTCAGAAACACTGTTTGGGAAAGATCTGGTGTGCCTTTTCATGAGGGTTCCACAACATCTGCTTCAGAGGAACAATTAAAAACTATTCCTCCAAGCACATAGTGACAATTTTCCCCAGACTGGCACTGGCATTATCACTGTGCCGCAATTCTCAGTTCCTTCAGCCTGGAAATAAGAAAGCTGGGAGCCATTCTGAATCCTGTTTCTAACCTCTCTCAACCTACACTGGCCTCTAGGAACACATTAAAAGAGAAACAGATTGCTCTGTCTATCCATTATTGGAAGTAAGCAAACAAACCTTCAAGAATAAAACAGCACATAAACAACAAATCAGTAATATTGGAAAAATCAAAGAGCAGCCAAAGCAGATTTTCAATTTAAGGAAGCTATGAAAGCTTTTTCTTACATTCTTGATCTGTTGAAACAGAAATAATTGAGCCCTCCTCCTTTAAACTGAAAAGCCTCATCATTCCACAAAAACTTTGAGACAGCCACAGTCTCAAAACTCACATCCACAGAAAGCTATATTTTGACAGACACTGATGGCAGGAGCAAAGATGACATGTTCTTCATACGCAGACAAAAAAAATATGTCTTTTTATTTTTAAGTCCACAATGTATTTATTTCTTCCTGCTGCCTTCCTAACTTCCTCCTACCAAGCTAAGTTGTGTCATCAGGCAAAAAGAAAATATTCACACCAGTTAAGATTTTCAGTTGTGAAATAATTCTGATACAGTGATAGTCCTTCTGATAAAAATAGAAAGCATGACACTTAGAAGTGAAATATCTATTGAGAAAGAGAGCTAAAAAATATTCTAAATGCTACAAACCCAAAACACTGGGACACAAGTAGGTACCTGGTGTGAGTTTGATACCTTGACAGTTACCTGAATTGCTTGGCTAAGTTCTGAAATACCTCTCTCCATACATATATATACACATCCATAGTTACTCACAAAGTGTTGTTTTTATTTCTGTATCTATTTGTTTATCAAACTTAGAATCAATGCAAACCTTTCAAGAAATTATTAAAATCCTGCATTTCAACAATGTTGAATGTCTTCTCCCAGCTTCAGCAAGTTCAGCTTCTAGAGAAATCAGATGAGCACTTCTCAGATTGAGAGAAGCATCCCCGTGGGACTGGGCAGGAGAAAGGCATTTTGAGAACCACTGGAATAAGCCATTGGTCTATAGTTGTCATTGATTAGTATGTATTCTTTAGTAAAAAAGGGGGATCTCTGATCTTCATTGAGGCAGGTTTAAACATACATAAGCCTTGTCATGTATGCACAACTTTGTACTAAAAAGCCTTGCATCCCTCAAAAAGAAAAATAAAAAAGTAATTTAAAAAAGGAAAAAAAAGGCTTCACATAGTAATACTAGATTAATTCTAGATTATTAATCTACTAGATTAATACTAGAGTAATACTAGATTAATGGTGCATATTTTGAACAAAATTACAACACATACTAAATAGCTTAATTACCACCTCAAGTGATTACAGACACCCATGAGGGCAAGAAGTCCACAGAAGAACTGTTAAGCCTTTTGTTTCCCAACCCCTGTACACATTCCATTATAACTGTTTTAATATAAGCTCTCCTTCAAATATAGTCGTGTATCCTAAAGAGTCTAGAAAGAGTGGACATCCTGTTATAATCTCCCTCATGTTCTCACACACATTCCAAGTGGCAGACCCAGGGCCAGGAGAAGATGAAAAGCCTTCATCCTCACACCAGCCAATTCCCAAGCCTGGCTGTACACTAACTCTCCTGCTGCTGAGTAAACTGTGAACGTTTTAAAACCTTAAGGGGATGAGGCAGGGTTGGAAAAAAAAAATTCAAGCAGAATTTTATTCTAGCATCATCTGACACACGACCAAATTGCCATGCTGAGCTGAACTAACTGAAAACTTTTAGAATGATGAGCATAAGTAGTTTAGCTGTCTTTTCGGTGAGTTCAGCAGAATGCACACTGAGAATGTTTACTTGAGATTTGATACAATTCCATTTGTGTACAGCTTTTACATCTGTTGCTAATGATATCAAATTATTGATTGTTCACTTTCTTATATTATTTAAACATTAATTATGCACTCGGCAACCTGATGCTTCTCTTTTTTTCTTTTTTTCTTTTTTTCCAGAGAACTTTTTATTTCTGTCTTTGGTTGTAATTACTTTGATCTTCCAGAGTGTATAAATAATTTACTGTTTATTTATTTCTATGAGAAAGGAAAAAAGTTTGACCTAGTAGATCTATATGTGGCAATTTGTAACAGAATCACATAGCTTATGTTTAGGAAATCATGGTTTTGATTAAGAAGCAACCATTTAGTTCCCACTGTTTTATTAAAACAGACATTAGCAGATAATAGGAAACACATTTAACACTGTAGGCTGCATTTACTTTGCAACATCAATAAAGTTATTTTGAAGCCCCTTCCTATTTTGTATTTACCACAGCTCATGTGAATTGTTTTTTGCTTTTACTTTCTAGTAACCAGCTCTAGAGTTAGACAAGGATAGATAGACAAGGGTGCTGGTTCCAAAGACTCTAAATTATAGCTTTGCCTAATCTAAGCCCAAAAAAACGAATAGCTGCATCATCCATTCACCTTCATGGAAGTCCTTGTTTAAAATTATTATTAAAGGAGTACGTGATGACTGAGGCATATAACTCGAGTCACTGATTATACACACTAAGTGAGCTGTCCTGCAGGAATATCTGGCTACAGAAAAGAAACAAAACAACATGAAACGAGAGATGATGAGAAATTGAAACCACCTAAAGAAGTGCAGAAGTCTTCCTGCTTGCAGGCGGTTAAGATTACTGCTCTGAAGTTACATGACTGTTTATTCTCCATGCACCACTGTACCTGCCACAGACTCTTTGTTTTCTCTCCCACTCATATGGTTGATGAATCAACACTACTTGAACTGCTTTATAGCAGCTTGTGTTTACTTCACACATACCTTAACCTTCCTTTTTCTCCTCTGACTAAAACACACATAAACTTCCAAACAGCAACGACTGGCTGTGCCTCTGAATAGCACAGATACAGAGTTATCTGGCAAACTCTTGGGGTTTGGATCCATGACCCTTTGATTGAGGTTTCATTCTGCTTTTACTGCACTTAACAATTTAACTGTGCACTTACTAAGTAAAAAAAAATAAAGAGCGTAAAGCTCTAAGAATGGAAGAAAGTGGAAGACAACAGTGTGCTAGAAATACTCAGAAGATGTAGTAGCATCTCTACAGTTAAGAACACTACAGTTAAGGGCTTCCAGTGCCTCTGCAACTGGCACCCTTGCCCAGTTTTGAAAAAAGAAGAAAAATGAATAAAAAAAGCCTATTTCTATTCTCCCAGAACAACAAGTAAAAGCGAATGCTGATGACCTCGAAGCTGTTTGATTCCTTTGATTGCTTTTTAACCAAAAGGATATGTTAAAGCACTTTGAAAAAAATTCTTTTATTAAGAGACACCATTTAGAGAAAAGAAACACTTCTGACTTACACAATGGCAATTTGGAGAGAAAAGAAAATATCCAGTTTATTTGGCATGAGGGTAACCACATACTGAAATGTCCAATCAACGTTTTTACTTCTAGCCTAAACCATTTTAGTAGGTGAAAAGCAACAGCTCCATTTCCTTGCCTGCACTGTTACCCCAATTCTGCCTGGACAATTTTCCTTCCAGACACAAATAATCTTACCATAGAACATTCTTTCTTTTTTCCCGTAGTGAAAATCTAATCAGTGCAGAGCCCAGGCATGAGTGTCTTACAGGTATGCTCTGCACAAGCCAGATGTGCAGAGAAAAACCAGATGCCTCAGAACTTGTTCTGATGTTTCACACAATTTTGTTTCATGTGTTCCTAACTCAAGCAGCAGACTCTTTAAGGTTATATTATGCAGATTTTTAGTCTGTCCTAAGGAAAGGAAACAAGCAAATTTTGGTAGCTTATGTTTGCCAGCCTTTTACAAGGAAAAGAAGGCACACTCTTTTTGAAAGGTGCTAATCTTCACACGACTAAAAATACAATGGTTTCTCAAGAAGGACATGACATTACCCTATTTCTTCATAATGTTTGTGAATTCTGTTATGATTTTTCTGGCTACTGAAAGTATCACAAACAGAAACGACAATAATAGTCTATGCCTTCTTTCAGACAATGAATCTACCTTTCAGTGGTGTAAGAGAGAGAAAAAGTATGAAAAAGCCCTATCCCAGGATACAGCTAATCTCCAAGGGTGATGGACACGTGGGGAGAGAGGAGCCAGGTGGAATTGTGAAAATGCTTTTGACTATCCTCAAAATCCTGAGCTTTTTAAGCATATGAGTGTTAAACAAAAAAACCAAACTAACAAACAGAAAACCTACAAAAACAAATGGTCCAGTGCACACCTAAGTCCCTTGCCAAAGGAAAGAAAGAATAAAAGAACAAACCACAGGATGAATGCTTGTCACATCGTTTTGTGCACCATTGACAGGTGATCAGACAGTTCAGTAGTGAGAATGGAATGAATTTCAATTTTACTCCCTCAGGCACTGCAGACCTACTAGTACAATTTCATTGTAGAAAAAATACAGACAATGGGCTATTTTTATCTTAACTTCAGTGGGTGCAGCACCTTGTTATTTACAAGTGTCTCCTAACAATCTATTAAATCCTCTGTATCCAGATTCCACAGCATAAAATACAGCAGGAATGCCAGTACAATTTGCAGTACTGAAAACAGAGAACAAGGGCACATGTAACTTAAAAAGTCAGTTTTTTAGCTTTCAGGAACAACACAAAACTAAGGCAACTTACATAGCAATTTAACGTTTAAATCCTGAGATACTACAACTTTTTCCTTCCAAAATGTTTTAGCTTAATTCAAAACACAGTTGATCTTTCAGCACAGCTAAATGGGATATTTTGAGCATGTTTTGTGTCCTGTGTTTTCATGCCAGCCTTGTTTGTAAAGTATCAGACTTAATTTCAAATGTGCTGTGACCGTGTCCTCTCTGTAGACAAATTCACTAGTATTATTATAGCTTATTATTACTTTTATTTAAAGCAAATAATCTCAAACTGTCAGCAGAATTTCAAGAATTTGGAAAGGAACAAAAAAAAAAAATCAATTTACCTTTAATCTTCTTGTACTTTTTGTACCATCTCCCAAACTCCTGGCACTTGGTTGCTGACACATTGGCATAGTATGTACTATTTACAATGGATGAAATCATACTCTGGAAGTATAGAAAGAAAGACAAAAAGTGATTTAAAATATCTTCCACAATTAGAAATCTTTTCCAGGGAAAGTAAATGACATGCGAGTGCATAATGATCATCCATTTGTGACTTTAAAACCAAAAGAACCGTCTGATGAGTAGAAAAATTTGGTTTTATTCTCCAGTCTATATGTCCAGCCATAAATAAAATCACAAAATAATTATTTTGCACAATTATGTGAAAAAGAAATGTAGTACAAACCTAGACTGAGGCCTGCAGCTCAGGCTGGGGGGGAAGTTGTACTTTGCTTTGTATTTGTGATATTACAAAAGCTAAACTTTACTTGCATAACAACAGGCAGAGCCGTGCTGAGGAATACATGCTCACTGCACCAAGCAGAATTTAGGGACCAGATCCTAAAGGTAAGATTAGATGCTCCAGCATGCATAATCCAAATAATGGTTTTCAGATGTCTCTGTTCTGCTTCCAAATGCAGCAAGACCGCACAGCCAAGAATTGGAGAACATCCGTGCTACTCGCTGCAGAACAACACTTAGGCAAATAAGTTAAATTAATATAATTTATAGAAACGTGTGATTAGCCCTTGTGTGAAAAATCACCCAGAAGAGAAATTAGCAGTGCCATTCAGAGCAAAGGGAACTACACATACTACAATACAGAGCGGTCAAAACCCACAAGAAAGCTCAATAAAACTGAACTATCACTTGCCTAACCAGCACCCCTCCCTACTCTGCAAATTCCCCCTAAGCAACTCCATACAAGCCAACTGAGAAGAGAGCTGCAGACTGGTTCTGCAGCACCTGATACCAATAAAAAGGGTATTTTATATCTGAGATGCTTCTGTCCATAGGGTGGCAAACAGCCTCATTACTGGTAGCTCTCCCGTTCTTTTTTTCCTTCCCCTCCTCCATGCTACAGAGGAGGCATCCTTGTAATGGTTTTGCTCTCCTTTCCCCCTTTTTGAACTCTTCTGACTCCAGGGTCAAATCATTCCCAGCACATGTACACTGCCAGCAAGGCAATGCAATCTAACAGCACCAACACACAGGAGCCAATGCACCTTCTCCACAGACCATACTTTCCTCATGTCCTCCTTCTGCACTTACATCGAAGCTCAGAGAAAGCCGTGGCACCTTGTGTGGCCTTTCTGCACCAAGAAGAGAGAGCAAGGATGATCTCACAACTCAGACCATGGCTTCAAGCTCTGGCCTATGGGTTCCTGCAGGCTCTTGGACATCTCTGGAAAGCTACAAGGCTTACACACCGACTCACTGAATTTAACAATGCTTTAAAAGCAAAATCATCCCTGCCCTCTTCCAGATTTATCCAGCCTCCTGTCCCATTCACTGTAACAGGACTCTGTTGTTAACTCTTGAGTTTTAGGAACTTAAAAAATGTGAGCAAAACTGAGAGACTTAAGATAACTGGGTGATACAGATTACTTTCAGTCTTCAACAGGTAATTTCACTTTCAGTAAAGAGGCTCTTCTGCCTTTTCACTCTACCCTTTCCACGCAAAGGGTGCTATGGTGCACTGCAGTAGAGTTTGAAGGCTATGAAGTAAGAGCCTTGTTAAGTAGCAACTCCAATTTCTAAAACTGAGATTCAATTTTCTAATTAAAATCAATATTTTGAGACATAAACCTAGCATTGTGGCAGTCAGCAGCAATTCCCTGCCCATAAATCTTCCCTTGCTCTACAGCATTTTAACAAGCAATAGAATTCTGAAAGCCTGACATGGCAATAGCCTCTGCTGAGGAAGGTTTCTGTACAAAGTTGAGCTAACCTGGGGTTTTTTGCACCATTTTAGTTAAATTTCCATTCACTAAGGAAGGGTGGGGAAATTGTTTAACTCTGCTTACATATCAATTTGGTTTTTTGGGGGGTTTTCGGGGGGGGCGTGGGGGGTTTCCGCCTCCAAATCATCTAGCTCTACAAGAAATCAACATTACTGGAATCATGGGGCTATTAAATATCACAGAATATATTAACCCATTAATCTTTATTTGAGAAAGCAAAACTTAAACTAAATAGTAAAATCAAACAGTAAATCAACCATTGCTGAAAAAAATCCCAGGACAGATTCTCTTCTGCAGGGGAAAGAAGTGTAACAACTTTCAAACCACATAACTTCACTATTATATGTAAAGGAACACTAGGGGTATTTCTGCTAGGAATCTTGATAAGTCTGCAGAAGGGAAATATCCATTTAGAAGAGAGTGGAAAAAAATAAAAATCACTCACTAGTTGCGAATTTCTAAATAATGCATAATATTTCTGGAAAAATCCTTAAGGAAGGAATAAAGCAGCAGATATGTTTGGTATGTGTGTGGCCACGACAGCCATGTGGAATGAAAACTACTTAGACCAGGAGCTAAGAAATATCCACACAAAGAAAATCTTGCGCAGTAAGTTCAAGGAGAAAAATATGGGACACGCTCATATCCCAAGGAAGCTCGCTCCAGCAGAGACAAAACACACGGTCAGTGCTGAAATGAGTTATACAATACACAGGAAAGACAGAGATCTCTACAGAAAGATGGAAAGGCTGAAATAATTGGATTTCTTTCTGCCACACACACTCCCCCCCACCTACCCTCCTTCCTTCCCCCCAGCTTGGTTAACTGGGATTTATTTGTTTGAACAGGAGCCGTATGCTAAGGGTAGCTAAGCTGCAGACATGTAATACACCTAGCAGAAAAGAACCAGAACAATTTTAAATCAAAGTGAATGATTACATTTCCCATTAGCAGCAATCAGAATCCCCATCTGGGCTGCTTGGAGAGCTCGGGCACTGAGAACCAGAGACGGAGCACCGTCGCTGGTGGGAGCAGGAGCTCCCCGCGCTGCCCCTCTCCACTTCTGTACTCGAGGCACTGTGAACACATTAATAAACAGCAGCATTTACTCTGCAGTTTGACTCCTAAGAGACCACTCTGCAATTTGCTGCTGTCAATAATATATTAACCACAAGGGGGTTGTAATGACATTTCACATTTGGCACGATATTTTTTTAAAACTGATTTGGGAGAAGGAATTGTATTAGAGGCATATTCAGATGATGGTAATAGACAGCTTCTGTACAACCTTCCATTGTATCTTCTGCATTTTGTGAGCTAAACCAAAAGAGACTGAAACTTTTTGTGGCAATAATAATAATAATAATAATACAAGCTGCATTCTGCAGTCTCAGTTCAAGGGTTAGTCACTACCCAAGGTCATTTATACCTGTGCTTGAAAGTAAGCAAGCTCAATTTTCCACAGAAGGATCTCATCTTAGCTTTGTCCGCTAAATAAATACTGGGGCAAGGATTTTGGCTGCTACACTTCTGCCATCAGTAATTTTGTAAATATATGTCAGACTGAGGCTATAGAAGGAGTAAACCAACTGCAGCGTTTCCACCTGGTAGGCTTTGAAACTGAAGTGGGAGGAAACAGACCCAGACAACAAATGAATTCTGCATATGAAATGATGTATAGTTTAGTTATACTGGATATTGAAGAAGACTGGGCAGAGACAACCATATGCTGCAATCATCATTAGCTGACCAGATTCCACAGATAATTCTATTTAAAGAAATTACACTTAAAGTGTGTGAAAAGAAAAACACCTTTGTATTCAATGCGTATTCAACACCGTGCATATCTACAGTGACTATTACTCCTTTAGTAAATAAGGCAAGTTCCATGGCTTTTCCTTACCAAACCCTTCCATTCCTGTTACTTCTGCAGATCCCACATTGCTAAAAGAATGTGATTCCTACCAGCTCTGTATTTCACCTCTGTGCTTTCCCTGGAGCTGTAATCATAACACAGCGAGGCAAATTTGTGGTGAATAGAGAGAATTCTCTTGGTTCATGGAGGCTTTGGATCATGATTTGCAGGATGAACATATAGTTCAATGCAAGACAGACAATCACAGGAGAAAATTGTTGGATATGAGCAAGCAAAGCAATGGATTTTTAGGAAGCAGGGATTACTCATGTTTTGACTTTTAAAAGATACGGTGGACAGATTAACCTGTGATTCTAGCACACATTTTAGAAGGCAATATATTTTTCATGCGTAGCAAAGTTAACTGGTCTGGGTGCTAAAGCGTTACTCTGTTTTTTCTGAGAGGCAAGGAGAACTAAGTCATGAAAATTTTATGAATGTCTCATTTTGACAATCTGAAGTACAAATAGAGCTCGTGACATCTGTAGGAACCTGTGTCTTAGACATGACATCACTGGCATTTAAAAAGCAGTCATGGAGAATGAGACTGAGTTTTTGTTCTTTTTTTAACATAATTACATATACATTTTTTTGTTGCTGTTTCCTAGAAATTGGGGCGCAACTGTTAAAACTGCATACTTTTTATCATGGTTGCAGGCCATGAGACCTACCCACGGGTTAGGGGGGAAGGAGGCAAGCCTCTGCTAGTGGGAAGAAGCCACTCAAAACTTGCATTTGAGGATCGTGAGTCCTATTGCAATAGGTTCGGTAAAAATCTAAATAAAGAATTTACATCTTTCTGAAAACCAATCAATTAATTCATAATTTTTACCTGGCAACCCACTAAGAAAACATGGTGTAAAGATACTATTTAACATACTAATTAGAATTTCTCCTTTCTAAAGAAAACAAGACATTTATTTGGTGTTTATGGAATTGTTTAGTGTAGGTTCTTTACAGAACAAATATGAGCTTTAGTTCTTGCAAATCTTTCTTTCCCTAAGCCTGTTGAAAGCACTGACCTGTGAGAGAGGGCATTCTTTGGCTAATGTGCTCTGATTCATCTCTTTGAGCAGTTCCTTTAAGGCATTGCGAACTGTGGCATGGTTCCACTGCTCTGCTGGCAAGTCTTCCAACTTTGAACAACTGTTGAAACAGAAAGCAAAAAGCAGATAGAAACATCACCTTCACAGATGCTTACTTTTTGCGTGCAAGTGCCATAGACCTTTAAGCAACAAGCACAACCCTGGAGTTTCCTGCTTGGCCAGCCCATCAAGGTGTTTCTCCCCTCTATCCCTCTCCCACCAAGCACAATTACCAGAAGATGTGCAGTTCAACACACAGCTGCTAATCTTCCTATGGTATTACATGTGTGCATAACCATCCCTGCTGGGGCCTGACGGGGAGCAAAGAAACTGCATAAAGCAAGGCCCAGGAATGGCTGAATAAAGCCATCGACTCCTGACAAAGATACTCCTGCTGGGGTAGGAACACAAACATACATGCTGCACTGCCACTAACAAAATCCCCGAACAGCGAGAGCCCGCATTGTGTGGAGGCAAGATTTTGAAAAGTTAGTTTAATTTCATACAGGTTCTTATACTGCCCTTATCACCGAAGTATCCAAGAGCCTTTCAGAAACACATTAAGCCATATGCCCAACATCTGTCACACGCAGTTCATTCTCACTTTCATTCTACAAGAACTGCATATGTAGTGAAGCTTTTGTCTTCATATGACTTGTGCCTCTTTTAATTTAACAAGCTTATGGTTTGTGTCTACATGCACGGGGACAGACCCAAGAAGCACATCAAAAAGGTGGGAGAAGCTTGTCACTGCCATTTCTGGTGCACAGACTTAATGCATGCTCTCCAATGGCCTCTGAGGTGGTTCTGCCTTCTGCCCTTACAGCCTGGCTTTTCCCTGAGATGAACCTTTAGTTGCGCTTGAGGAGTTCAAGTAGTCACTGATCATCTTTCTATCAAAGTCACGGACTATCTTTTTTTTTTACATGGCATCCAGGCATTCAGGCACTCTGAAGATAAAGAATGAGATCTTAATCTTGGGTTGATACCCTTTGCTAATACAGATGTGCCAATAGGCTACATGAACTCCTGGTAGCTCATACTTCTGAGGAAATTAGTTATTACACTCATTTCACAGCATCTATAGGGTCTAGACACTCTTTTACAAGTACCTAGCAGAGATGCAGCCCAGCTGAAAAATTGTAACAGTATAAAAAACCAAGGAAAGATCTGTTCATGGGAATCTAAAAACCCAAGCACCATCAGAGATATAAAAGGGAAGAAATGTTGCTGTTTGGAAGTTTAATGTCAGTGAGGCATCAACTACTTCCAAATTCTAAATTGAAATGAACAGTTGGAGGGTATGTACCTGCCACCAAAGGACACACACATATCCCTGTGGGCCCCTCTTCTGTTCAAGCCAAAGCTTTAAAGAATTGTCAGCAAGTTATTCCAGACTGTCTGTTATTTTTCACTCTTTCCTCTGTCATGTCCTGGCCATACAGCTACAGGAGGCTGTGCAATGTAGGCTTATCTGCAAGTCTGAAGTATGCCATGAACTGCCAGGGACCTTACATCAGGAGCTATTTGAGGACTCTTTAGAAGGCCAATAGAGAAAAGGGGGAAGAAAAAAGGAGGGGAGAGTGGGAGTAAAGGAGGGCAAAAAAGTGTAAAAGTGTTGGGAGCTTTTGCTTTGCTAATCAGAACTAGCCCTCAGGGAAGGAAAATATTTTCCAAATGCCAAATGGAGCTGCAGTGACACTTTCCTTCCTTGTCTTCTGTTTGCTGGAAAGACCACTGGAGAAAAAAAAGTCAAAAAAAGTTCCCCACCATCACATCTCAGCAACTGGCTGCAGAAGACCTGGATTTTTACAATGCTGCCCCTAGAAAAAGGCAAGGAGTTTATTATTTGATACAATTAGAACTTAAGAATCCATTAAATTATGGATTTAATTTTATAGGAAGATCTGCCTTTAAAAGCCCCATATCTTTATTTGATTGGGTTTCTGCCCTTCCCTTCTCTGTTACTATATTGCTACTTCAGAAAACATACAATATCAGTTGGAAGATGCACCAAAAAGCTGCCAGGTGACCCACCCTTCTCTTCATTTTCTTTCCATTTCATCAAAAGACCAGAAATTAATGAAGACAGGATGTGCTAATCTCTGTAGTAATGCTGTAACCGACAGAGCAGCTCAGAGAATGGGAAGGACAGATGTTCAGAAACACCCACCTTTGTAATTGGATTTTCAATGTCACAACATGATAGACATCTTGTAGCATGTCGGCTACTGTCGCATCTGGTGCATCAGTCACATAACTGAGAGGGAGGGGATTCCACCTCCCAAGCTTGATTATTCCTGAAAAGAAAACAGAAAATCCATACTTTATATTTTATCAGCCATTTATTAAACCCTTCAGCGAGGTTGATTGTTCCCAAGATTCAAGATCTGCCTTGAGGTTTATTGCAGTCTTACCCAGAAAGACGTGTTCTACTGACTCCTGAGGCAAACAGTGGCAAAGAGCAGGAATAGACTTAAAATTTTTAGCAGACAGCTGCTGACATGTTCCTGACTCTTAAATTACTTCAGCAAAGCACAGGAGACTTCCTCCCTTCGCATCTTTCATCGTAGCTCTAAAGTTTAGTTCTTTAAATTAGAATAAGCTTTAAGTACTCTCTAGTCCTGATTTTGCAGTCTACAAAAACTTTTCAGTAAATAAACGCATTACTTTTGTCTTGAACAGGAAAATTCCTATGCGTGGGCTTTCAGCACTGTTACAATCTAAGCATGGTATGATTCCCAGTGTGGATGGATGCCAGTGGAAACCCACCAAGTAGGAAGAGTTCACTCCCAGATACAAGTTGCACTATGCAGATGGTTGCTTTTCTTTGGGGGAGAAAAAAAAAACAAAAAAAACAAACCCAAACCAGAACCAAACAACTGCAAGCTGCTGACCGCAGATCCAAAATAGCTTTTTGGAGGCGGGGGAGAATGCTGTAAGTTCTATTTCTACTTCTGTTCATTCTTTAATAGGGATCATCACCTCTTCTGGATGAGCTTGTCACAAAGACTATAAACTTGGATGGTAAACCATTTGGTGCAGAGGTATTATTTCTGTTTAGACAATTGCAGAGGGCCCACCCACACCAAAAACAATGACTAATACCCAGGAATGACTTCCAGGAAGACACCAAACAAAGAAAGCCACAGTGCCATCTTACATGACAGCAAAGCAGTTCAGCCTTGTTCTGCACTATTACCACTGCTGCTTTTATTCCCTCCTTCCCTGTGTTCCCATTGCCCCACTGTTCTGCTCACTTAACTTTCCTCAGCTCAGCCCTACAAGACACCATTCTCCCATTCAAACTGAGACCTTCTGAGGTTTTGTTATATACTGTTTGATCTTCAAAAAGACATCCATAAACTCAACTGCCAGAAAAAAAGTAATACGCTAATACATGAGAAGACTTCTTCTGTGATAACAGGCGTGCCAAGAACTCCTCTTGGGTATCTGGAAGGATGTTGTGATGCCAAGATACTTCAGCCCTCTCCTCCTCACTTTCTACTCCCAGCTTTTCACCAGCTCTGGAACTAATTGAACTGCAGTAAATGACAAAAACCTTTTATCCTGATCTCCCAAAAATGATCATAAAATAAACACCACATTGAAACACTGAAACAAAGCTTCTCGCACAGAGACAATAACAGAACACAATGAACCCGTGAAGTACCTGCTATAGAATATTTTTCCCCATTCCTACACAGATTGAAGAGGAAATAATTTTAGTACAACTCCTTTTATGTAGCACTTAAATCTCTGCATTTACCACCGACGTACTGCTTTGCAAGGCATTCTGTCACCACATACTGAAAGAAGCTGGAAGTGACCTAGTTCATCCTCAGTGGCACAAAGTTGCACTGTAACATACTGGTACAGACAGGGTAATATTTCAAGAGCAGATTAGAAAGCTTTTGGCAAGGTGAGATATTGTCCAAATGAAACAAAAAGTTAGTAAGTGTTGCTTGATATCCAGTGCTTGAAAATGGGACATAAACAGAACAAAAACATTTAAATGATGCACTGTTTCAGTATTAAGATTTAACAATCTGGTGCTGAATATGCTGCAGTATAAATAGTGCCTGGACTCAGATCCAGTAGAGTAACACACAGCACTCATTCACAGCACCGTATGTCTCCAGTGCTGGCTCCTTGAGTCATATTCCACTTGCCAAGAAAAGCTGTTTTTCTTAAGGGGATAGTTTACTTAATGTTATCTCTGGTGACAACAAGAAATGCATATAGTACAGCATATATTAGTCATGATATGAGCATCAAGGGTCCACTGAGTAAAATACATGCTGGGAAAACAGTTTAGCTGCTGACTTCCTCCACCTCCTCCTGCTATATAATAATTTAAAGCAAAATCACCTAAAAATCCAGAAATCTATACTGGCTTCACAGAACACTTGGCTTCCTATGTTTAATCTCGCCAAGTTTTCATGTAATTGAAAAAATAAGCATCATATGTGCCCCATAAGTCACATCTAAATTGGTAATATTTTACAAGAGGCTTTATTTTTCATTCAATTAAGGAAAGCACTCAGAGAGCACACCATCTGCAACTGCTCTGGCCTGGCAATGCTGGCAAAGGACAAAGAGATGTTTGGGAAGCACTGAACTTACTAAAGGTGCCCCCAGACTAAAAGGGTTTAAAGAAAAAAAAACCCAGTGCAGCCAGAGTGCACCATGGGAAATACTATGCAAATTGTTTTACAGGAATGTCTGCTACTACTGGAAGTTAGGGAGATTTTTTTTTTTTAATCCTCCTCTACAACTGGAAAGGAAATTGTTTTGGCTGGATTTAAACAAACACAGGTGTTACCATCATGCTCAGTGCCTCTGCACGTTAACACCTGCTGAGAGTCCTTTACTCTGTGTTACAGCACTGCTGATGCACGCTATTTTTTCAGCCGGTGTGATATGACGTGTGAAATATTTTTTTCCAGAGCACATTAAGCCAGTCCAAACGATAGCCAGAAGCCATGGTTTCCATTCAGCTCCTCGGCAGACTTCACAGGTGCTTATTTCATGGCACCAATAGCGTACTTAAGGCAACCTTGGGCTGTGTTTGGGAAGATGATGCCAGCTTGTTTAGCAAATGTGTTCTCTGCACACTAGAAGACATCTCTGAATGACTCCTCAGTAAAAACTGAGCGGGCCAAAATTTCCCCCTAAAAAGGTTCGTTCTTACCCAGGACTGGATGTTTCCAGCATACCAGCAACCTCAAGATGAAAACAGCCTGGTAGCAAGGGGTCACTTCCACATACACAGTTTTTTACTGTTCCTCTCATTGACTCCAAATGGTACAGCTCAGGCCTTTAAAGAAATCACTTTAACTGGCCCGGCTGAGCTTTTATCCTACCACAACTGAGACTTGGGACTGGGGACAGAAATGAGCAAAGGTCACTGTGTTATTAATGAATATACTACTGCTCTGGGAGTATCACTTCTCTGACAGCTCCAGACCTTCTCCAAATTACGTGTGCATAATGCAAAGCAGATCAGAAAGTTCAGGAAATCCAAAAACATGTCTTCCTTGAGTTCCCCAAACCCTTCTGTTAATGAATCTGGTTCTCTCTCCTGTATCTATTGGGACTTTTTTCCTGTAAAAGTTTTTTGAAGGGAAAGCTAACAGATTTCAATGCTAGCACAGACTCAAGAAATGGCCATACACTAGAACCGCTCTCGACTCACCTAGAAATGACTGAATGCAGCCCAGGCCAGTTAGGCAGTTAAAGACAATAAAGAGACCGGTTTTCGCAAAAGTTTTTTCAAAACCCATTATAGAAGAGATTCTCTATGCTGGCTATTGGTTCTTGAATGGCATGTACTTCTATAGTCAGGTCTTTTATTAAGTCTAAGCCTCAGCTTCATCAAAATGCAGACAGGGAAAAAAGACAGAGTAACTTGGTGTAAAATGCGTGTAACTCCCTTTACCCACAAGAATGCCGGAACACACCAGTGGCAAACTTCTGTGAGCTCACGTGGCAGGTTTGTACATAACAACCACTGCAATTTACTGCTGTCGCTGCACTTAGGCCAAGGATGTGCCACCCTGCCAGGATGTTTCCAATTGAGTTTCATTTAAAAGGCAGCTCCTTTGGAGAAGAAAGTGATAACTACACAAGTGAGAGCAGAACACTACACTGAACAGAAGCCTTGACCTGCTACATCACATCTGACCCATTCTATACCCAGCAGAACTCATCACAGGATCCTCATGAGCTTTATTTTATGGTATCACCTGAAAAAATGATGCACCTAAGGCACTGGGATTATTCCTGGGATGTCACCCTAGTGAGATGTGAACTGAATGGACGCAAGGTTGGGGCTAAAGCAGACTTCCAGAATAACTACTTTGATCAGGAGAATGAAACGGCAAAAGGCAGAAAGCTGCTTTCTAGAAAAATACAGCTAAGCTGGCAAACCCTTTTCATTATTATGTAGTTTACACTGTCCCATAAAAATTATTTATCTGTATAGGCTAGAAGCCTCACTTGTCATTGCAAATGGGAAGATAGCCACACAGTAAACTCATTCTAAGAATGCCACATCTGGGGTTTAGAACATATATATCAGTCTAGCTATGACACTTCTTGGTCCTAAACAGAATGAAGTCCAGGTCCTGCATCTCCCACTCACCTGCACAGGTAATTTTTAATCTGGATAGCCGCATAACAAATACTGGGGGCACCTCAGGTACTCTTCAACACATCACTGCTGTAAAATCAAACTCTTAAAATGGAGCATTTTCCAAATTCCTTCTTGTGGCTAAACAGAGCAAACAGGACCAGAACATGCTTCACCCTGTCACTGGCTCCCTTCAAACTATCCCCTGCTCCCACCACGGCTGTACTCCTGATTTCATCTTTCACAAGTTATGAGCATATCTGAATTACATCTTACATGGATACTTGTAGTATTAATGCAAATGCATATGCAGCACTAATGTAATTTATTTTAAATGCTAATCTGCCAGGGTTAAAAGATAGTCAGGTGTCCTAGAATTTGTTTCCTTACATCCCAGGGATCCCAGGACCACAGCCCAAGAGTGGTGGACTGCAAACACAAGGCTGGTTGAAGAACACAACCAACATTTGCTGCTGCCTTCTGAATTCAATCAAGTAGTTCTGATCAAGCATTGTGCTTTTTAACAGCTGTTCTTACCAACACAACATACACTCAGGAGAAACTGCAGGTCAGCATTAACACCCAAACACTTCTGATTTCCTTCACAGCTCCAAATGAAAGACCTCAATGGGACACCCAATAAAAGCCCTGCTTCTGGGACCACCAAGGCATTTCTCTATCAGCCACTACTGCAGGACTCCCCTCCAAGATGGGTAGGCTCTTGTGACAGTGATTGCATCTGTTTATCCCCTTCAAAGGTATCTTGTCCCTATGCTTTAGCATGTAATTTTCCTTTCTCGAGCTGTGTTTTGTTACAGAAATTAAAAGCCTGTCCCATGTAATAAGTACATAGAATTATTTATTCATACATCAGTTTGCAGAAAATTACTACTCTGCAGTACGTAACAACTCAGCCTGTATTTCTTACCTCTATACTGGCTGTAGTATATCACCACATCATAACAACTTAAAGCCATAATTTGTAGTTATTATTGTTAATCCAGCAAAGGGAATAACTTTTCAAGCAGAAAGGATGAAAAAGGTAACAGGAAAAATTACAAGAAAATAAACTGATTATTTTAATTTTTTGTATTATATTATTGAGCTGTCTTTTCTATCTTTTTGGGAAATCTAAAAAAGCATTATGCTGCCTTTGCTCATTGTTATAAGGGTGCCTGTATTATTCTACTGAATTTCAATCAATGATATATTGGGGTAAGAGATGGGAAAAAATAATCAGCAGAATCCTCCCCTGTACTTCTAAAGCGTCCTTCATCGGAGGGTCCCAATGCACTTTAAAAACATTAATTAACTGAACTTTGCAACATCCTACATGTGAGGTAGACTGTATTCTGCCAATTGACATATCGGTGATTTAGTGACTGAAAGCACACAATGAACATAATCCTATGCTTATGCCAATACAAAAGAATCTCCCTCCTTCCTCGTTTCAGTCCATAATAAATAATTCAGTGAGAGAACAGGAATAAACTATGTGATTACACTGTGATGTACACATCCACAAATCAACAGGAACACCCACAATCCCCGAATGACGAATGCTCCACCCCAGCTCATGAGACTTGTGCAACCTCAGGGCTCTGCACAAAAGGGTGACCTTCACCCAAGGGGAAAGCAGAGCCGAGCCACACGAAGCTCTGGCAGCACAAAGCCCCTTGAACTGCAGCTGCTGGGAGTCTTTGCTCTTGCTGTTTAAAAACGCTGTCATAAGCTCTGTGTACTGGTGATGGTTTAGAGCACAAAATTCTGTGCTGCAACAACACATCTATGAGCCAGTCAATTTAAACACTTTCTGGCTTGCACATCTGTGTCAGTACACAGATTTTAATATAGACTATGCATTTACATCATTACGTAAGATATTTACACAATTATATATTAAAAATTTTATAGAATCATGGGTGTAACTATCAATGGAAAGCCTGTTAGTGTTACAAGGTTTAATGCCAAACTTCAGAGTACTTTCATAGATGAAAATCACTTTGATACACGAAGCTTGGTTTTGAGTTTTTAATTTTCTGAATGCTAGCATTGCCCCTTCCTTTCCTCCAGCATGACTGTACTGAAGTATTTGACTTAAATAACATACACTAAACAGTTTAATGGCTTGTAATTCTACATATCGAGTTTACATTTTGCAGTAAAAAGATTGTGCCTCGTGTAATAGATGCTGCTTCACATTTGGGAAACGTTATGTGAGGACCCTGACTTTTATTAGACTAATTTAATATAGGCACTAAGTTACTAGACTAAATTAATAAAGATCTTCTTAAAAAAAAGAAAAAAACTAGAGGGGGGGAGAGAGAGAGAGAGAGAAAACAGAATGAACCCACAAATTAAATAAAATTTTCTGGAGCTTGTTATTTTGGAAGTCTTTATTTAATTTTCCAACCCCTATTCTGTTTGAAAAAACAGTCAATAATTGGTAAGGAAACAGGGAAAAAAAAAAAAAAGATTGATGTTATTTATTTCAGGGGATTATTTTTAAAACTGTTATATGATAGAATGGGAATACCACAAATAAACAGAAGGGCAAGGAAGCAAAGGAAGTACTATTAAAAAAACAAGACAACAGGCCATTCACTTAAGTTTCCAGAGTGGGTTCAATGATCCTTGTGGGTCCCTTCCAACTCAGAATATTCTGTGATTCTGAAGTATTTTTTACATTTCCTGTATTACTTATAAAACTACCACCTCCACTGAGGAAAACCACATTCAGCCCTGCGTAACATCTCTCTTTTGTAATTTCTGGTGCAAGTGTACACTTGCCTTGGACAGCAAGAATATGCATAAAGAGAGAGAAGTCCACTTCTCACATCTGAGACAGACAACCACTCCTCCAAATATCACTTCCATGGCACAAATACAAAGTCTTTTAAATCATGACAACTCATGACAGAAAGGCTACTGCATCCCGGTGTCTTTCATAACCGTGCCAGCCTGGAGCTCAGCTTCACCCTGCACCAGGCTGCCCTGTCCTGAGAGGCCCCCTCACACTGGGGCTGTCTCAGTGGTATTATTCAGTAGCCCCAATGCCCGTAGGATTGCAGCACCTGCTGCATGTCATTAACACCATCCCTACATAATGCCCAAAGCAGGGCACTCCCCCCAGTTTTGCATGAAATTACTTTTCTTTTTCAATGTCTTTTGGGCAACCTGTGCTCTTATGGTAAGATTGCTTCCAGCTTAGTCCTGGGACACCTGAGCTTGCTCAGCTGCATAGGAGCACAGGCTGTGCCTCCTCCCAGGGGGCAGTGGCTGCTGAACACCCTTGAAATACAGAGTGTCACAACTCAGCTTATTCCCTGATCAAAGAGCTTCTTTAGCTGCTCCCATGAGTAGAGGTTTGCTTTGCCATCTTAAAACCATGGCTGCTCCCCTTGCTTTGGACTCCGCTGTCTCTCCTTGAATCCCAGGGTCCCTGGCAAAATGTGCTGCTTCTCTGCCATCCCAGCATGGCACCAGGACCTGTTTCTAATTTAGTGCCTCCCAGAGAGCCAACATAAGCAGATACTGATAGTGGGGACCTACAACGTGCTTCCAGCTCAGCCTTACAGACTGAGAACTGGGGCTTTAGTGTAACTGCCTCAGTTGCTAAGAAACATGAATGCAAGTGTACTCAACAGGTGGTGCTTTTCTCCACTGCACATGTTCCTGAACAGCCATAAACAATGCCTGCAGATCATCTCGCCACAAATTTTGGACCCGGTGACCATACTGCCACCTCACCACCTCAAAGGGGCTGCATATAATACAAAGACCAGAGCTTTACACAAACATCTGCTGTCCAACCTTCTTTGTCAGCTTTCTGCCAGCCCAATGCCACCAACACAACCTGCCTCATGACACCTTCAGCAAAAACAGGGTATCTGGGCAGACAGCCTTTGGTCCCCGCCCTCCAGAAGCCTTTCTTGAATTTCATAGGATGTTTTCAAATGGAGGAGAGGTAGAAGATGTTTTCCCTCTTTGGGGAAAGCCCTACATCTATTTTTAAAAAGATGCCAGTGCCCCCAACTCCTTCAATCCACCCAGCTTCAATACTTGCCTATAAGCTTCACATGGAAAGTCAGTCTACTGAGCAGGAGAAACAGCACAGTAACATGGCATTGCAGCTGAATACATAAAACACGTTTTAAAGGTTATAAAAGAGCATTGCTAACAGGACATTGTAGAGGATAATAGGCTTAGAATTAAGCCTACAGACATTGTTTGGCCTTGTGTGAATCTGAATATCCTGCCTACTCACAGCAACAAATACAGAGAGCACAGAAAGCCTGGCTCAGACTGCAAACATACAGTAGCCAACTATCTTTGTGTTGAGTCAACTACAAGTAGATTTGAAAATTCCTGGGTCTCAAGTCCAAAGAAAAATAAGGGCATACAGCATGCTGTGCTGCACAAACGAACCCCTAAACTAATGCAGTTTCATATTCTGGCCTATGTAGTTTAACAGCTTAATCTCTTTAGTTTAAGATTTGTGTCTTGGGGTTTTCCTTACGCTGTATAAGACTAGCAGAATGTTTTTTTCACTAAATTACTACTTTTGGTTTGCCTTCTGTCTTTTCTTTCCTCCCACCAGACATTCAGTTCTTGACTTGCATGAGAAAAAAACAACATGAACAACTGAAAAACTAGTAGGACAGCATCTAACTATCAGGGTACAAAAGCAAGTATTGCTGAGGAAATAGAGGGATTGAGGACTTCACCGATAATCTCAAATGACTGCTTCCACTAATTCAACATGAATGCAGTAAGTGAAGATACAGTTGCTGTAATTTTTGCCATTCAACCTTGAAGTCCTCTGCTCTCTGTAGATGCCTTACTCTAAGAGTACATCCAGATCCATACAGGACCAAAAAATGTCCACAGGCTTGATCCCAGTATCTCTAATGACATTCAGTTAAGAACTAGTTTCACCATAAAGCAGTTAACAAGGGAGGTAACACTTGTATTTTGGCATTTTTATATTAAAATTTTTTATGGAAACAGAAGTGTCCATGAAAATCTGCATGCACATGTATATTTAAGAACAGGCAACAGACCCAAGACTGTTGATACTCTGGTCTCACTCATAGCACAAACAGGTAAAAGGTAAGGGATTAAACCTCACCCTTCCCTTACAAATTGATCAGCTAGGGAGAGGCAGAGAATAGTATCTTTAATGTTGCATTATTTCTTTTCAAAATACATTTTAATAACTGTAGCTCTTAATTTGGGCAGCATTGCAAATTCAGATAAATTTGATTAAATTAAGTAAGAAATTTTCCTTTACTGACACTTATTTCAATTGATAATGTGATCTCAAGTTCCCCATTTCCCTCTTTTATTCCCAGGAAGAGCAAAAAAATTCTGCATTTCTGACAAGTCTAAATAAAGCTCTGCTGGTTACTGAACTATGCTACATTTCCTATCAACAGAAAACAAAAGTGGAAAAAAAAAGACTAGTTCACCACTAGAGGAGATGACTCAGAGCAAGCAGGAACTGTTACCAGACTCAGAAAAAACAGTTTTCCCTTGTACCGTTGATGAGCCCACATTAATGCTGAGATGAACCTAGATTTGTTTTCTTAGCCCACATCTTCCTAGAATTGAACCTATTTACTTACAAAGCCACCAGATCCTTTTTGGATCCTGTTAGCATTTTAACTTCACGTTAGTCATTTTGTGAAGAGACCAAAAAACAGAAAGACAGAAATAAATATTTTTTTAATTTAAATGATAAATTTCTGTGCACATGGCAAAGACTGGAAAGAGCTATTCACGTTTTGGATCTGGAGGTTTGCAGCACACACACATCATGCTTAGAAGCAATTCCAGTTCACCACTTCTTTAGTAGCAGCTAAGATTCTCACGTAATCACAGCATATAGAAATTGTGGAGCTGCTATGAAGAAAAATAACTCTATCTCAGCCAAAACCAGCACGAGTATTTAATGGACAGCATCAAACCAGCATGAGTGTTTAATGGACAATATCAGACACTCCAAGACTCAACAGCCTCAAGCACTGGTGGCACTGTGAACACCCTTGTGAGATGGTGGAGAGCTCTAGTACCTCCTCTCACCAGTTCTTTCTCTTTCCTAAACTCCATCTCATGTTCAAATCAAAGAGACAAAAAATGCTACATGGTGATATTTCAAGAGAAAAGGGAGGAAAGACTGTCATTTCTAATCATCTCCCAGAACCCCAGGTGTCTTGGGCCCACGTAGGCACAGTTTCTACGTGTGAAAGCAGAAAAGGAATCCAGAGGCCCATTCCCAGTTCTGGGGAATATAATTAAGGAAAGATACAGTGGGATGATGCCTTATTCAGAACATGGCACCAACACTGGAAAATCCCTGGAATCCACCAGAGATGCCATTTCACCATAAGGCACAACCTATACTGCTGCCAGCATTCTGCTCTGTACCACAAATACAGAATAACTGACTGGGGATTTCAACTAATAATACTGTGCTAAAGGAGAAAGCAAGATGTAAATAACTACTTCACGAAGTCTTGTGTAGGAAGATGAAGACACTGTACACATCTTCCTGAAAGAAAAGGCTGAACAACCCTTCAATAATCCAGATATATTCTCTTCTCCTTACTGGCACAGGGAACCAGAGCAGACCTCAGCACAGAGGGAGCCTTACTAGCCCAACACACCAAGACAGCTTTGGGAAGTTCATCATTCCCACAATCTGATTGATTTCAAAGGTCACCCTGGAGGAAAAGCCTCAATCTGGTTCCTGCCGACACAGTTGTTTCCCACAGCCAGTATCTATTCTCTGCTCTTGGCACTCACTCAGGTGGTGAGATGTGGGCTGCACTGTGGGTATCTGCATCTTAATGAAAGTTTATTTTACTCCCCCAAACCCTATTGTTCATTTGGAAACATGGAGTATTACCGGTTGTTTCATACTGGAGGTCTTAAGACAGGTATATACACCATAGAAATAAAGACTGAGTAAGAAAAAACTTTAAAACTAAAGAATTATCTTTAAAATATAAGATGCCTAACATACTATAATTCAGACTTAAAACTATTTGAAATTTCTTCTAATGACCAAAAAAATACCCTCCTTTCTTCATTTAACATCTGAGTTTGCGATGGATGAAAATCCAACCAGGGGAGCCTATCAGCACTAAAACAGCTCTCATGTTCCCCAGCTGATGACCCTGGTTTACAGTTTATCAAAAATTAACTCATTTGAAAAGCTCATGCAGGAAGGGCCCTAATCAGTGGGACCAATCATCACTGTAGTGTAGATGGGAAAGATCAAAGCCACACCATTAAAACTGCAATCTAGGAGAATAAAATTAAATATTAAATAAAATTGATAAACTAGAGATGAATCTATAGGATTTTGTGACAAATGGCTTAGTCTAGATCAACTGTTCTAGACTAAACATATTGCTCTGATGAAATTCAAGAAGTTGTTCAATCAAGCCATGCTGAAAATTAAGTTCTACCCAATCTTCTCAATCAGGAATAACTTTATTGCTGGAGGCCTCTTTGTTACCTCCTTTACCTACTTCTCAGGTGAAATGTTTTACATCACATGTTCAAAGAAGTGAACTGAAGATACAGAGGCCCTGCATCTGGAGATGTCTAAAGAACACTGTTAATTTCAAAAAGTAAGGTAAGAGTTTGAAATGGAAATAGTCTGTGTTTAGGCTAAGCTAACAAGCTCTTTACAAATGAAATGGAGGCACCAGTTTCAAGCATTAAAGGACTTAAGTCAGCTTTTCTCCAGGTATGTAGTGTACAAAAGGCTTCATATTCCATTAACTGTGGTGAGTACCTCCATATGTCCTACATAAACAAAAGGAATGTCATACCTGAAGCATCTTTTGAGTCATTTTTATCTTGCAGGAAAATATTAGCCAATGTAACTAAGTATCACAACCAAAACTTTTGAGCAATCTTGGCAGAGCTGCAAAATTATACGATTATTATGGCTGACAAGTTTTCCGCCAGTAGAGGAAAGAGAATTTGCAGTGCTGTGTCTCACAAAAGACAGGAAGACTTGACAGGTTGATGGGCAAGAATGATGCACACTCTCCCTCAGCCTCAGTGAGACAGCAGAACCTTTCATCAACAACTGCCCCTGGCCAGAAAATGGTCTCAACCTTATTACCAGCCTTTTAGACCCTTCTTGTGTACAAAGAAAATAATTTCAATTTTTAGCTTGCAAATCAACTAATAGGTTTCTTTCCTGCTAAAATAGACCTCAGATTTGTCATAGTGAATAAGATGCTTTCAACCCTGGCTGAGAATCCCTCATGGCAAGCAGCTCTGCTGGTCAGTGCCTGCTCACCCGTCCACCCAGGGCCACATCACTGTCACCTTCCTCCTCCTGCCCACGCCTCGCTGCTCCCGTCTCTGAATGACGGCCAGCACCTCCCAGCTCTACAGGAATAAATCTCCAGACCGCAAACCTCTAATATCCCTTCCTCCTACCCCCAAGGCAATGAGTTACACTCTGTTTAGCTTGAGTCACGACTTTTCTTCCCATCTTCTTCCCATGCATTTTACTCAAATTTATAAACAGTGGAAGAGAGCACTAGAGATGCCATGAGAGGGATGAGCTCGGGGGATGCCTGCTCCACAAGGGCCATGCCCAAGGGTGCTCACTCAGCCCATGCAGAGCGGGGCAGCCCAGAAAACTCAAAGGTGCTGCTCCCAGGGCGGGCCAAAGCTGCCGTGGTGGATGGCAGGCAGGAACGTGGCAGGCAGGAACGTGGCAGGCAGGAACGTGGCAGGCAGGAACGTGGCAGGCAGGAACGTGGTGACGGCTGCCAGGCGGTTCGCACCTCGGCATCAGCCATCCTCCCTGTGCACATACACAGCCAAGTGGCCAGCTGCACACACCCCTCTGTCACTGCAGCTACGGAGAGAAAGAGACTGCATTTTTCCACTAAGATGACCCACGTTACTGCCAGAGCAAATCTTTTTTGATATATTCTCTCCTGGATCAGTTTTCATGTATGCATGATTAGATACTCAATGGAATAACTATTTCTAAATAACAGGTGTGATATCTTTTAAGTGAATGCAAATATTATGTGCATAGCCACAATGAACGGAGAGAACACAGCACTCAGTTTAAATCCCGCTTCCTTTACTGATTTTCACAGTTAAAGTAATAAAGTATTACTTTTTTTTGTAGGGAGCTGATACAATATAATGCAAAGTGAATTAAAGTTAAAAGGAAGAAGTAAAAAACTCACTTTCAGGGACTAACATTTTTCCCCCTTCCTGCACATAAAAATATGTGTAGCTGTGTTAACTCTGGACACTACACATTCGATATGCATGTATGTAAATTTCAACACAAGTACACGGTTTGTTGTTATAACTCAGAAATAAAATACACCAGATGTAAAATATCTGAAAAACAAACAATTTTTTTTCAGCTATTTCTCCTAGTAAAGCCAGAAAATTCTTTGTATTTCATCTTGGGATATGGACAGTAGTAGGCATTCTCTGACAATATTTCTATGAGAAGCTTTCAAGCTATACAAAGTTGTAAAATCATTATTCCTGTTACAGAAAACTATCTTCAATCCTTTTGTTTGCCAAATCGCCACCAAAAGATGACATTATTTCAGAATATTCCCTGTGTAACACAGAGCAGCAGACTGTGGAAGTAACAGATATTTTGCTTTGGTGGATAAAAATCAGGGGAGAAAAAGAGAGAATCAGTTCATAAAACCACAACTTGCGTAACTGGTTTTGCTTAAATGAAAAACAAATCAACTGATCATTTCCTGGCAGATGAAGCATTACACTCAAACAGAATTTAAGAATTCTATTCTTTAATTATTTAGCCATATTCTTACTCTCCCTCACTCTATTCCCCTTTTACTTAAAAACTTGTTTTTAAAGCAGATAAATTTTGAAGGAGAAACTCTGTCTCAAACAAATGAAAAGTCAAAACCAGATCATCTTGAAACAACATATTTTTAAAACTTATGTCCATGCCTCCTCTGCTGTTCAACCTTCTCTCTTGGCAAAACTATTCTAAGAATTTTATAAGACTACCCATATATTTATTTAATCCCCTAGCCCCAGCCCTTCACAGACGGCTTTTAGGTGGATTTGTTAATAAATTGCTAATACTTTGTTAATAAGCAGTGGCACAGCCTTGGTGGGGGAGTTTCCCAGGTGAGAGCTGAGCCCTCATGGACCCAAGTTCATCACTCGGCACATTGCTAATGAGACAAGTGCAGCCCAACACGAGGTTAATTGTCAAAAGCAATAATCTAAATTAAACTGGCCAACATTCAAGTAAAAGGTACCATTTAAAATATCCTTTTCCCATGAAAGCAATCTCAGGAGTTTATTTGCCTACTCAATATAGAATTCCAGGTTTTAAAAAAACCCTTCTTCTTCCCCTCTAAGGAACCAACGTAATTATTTTTAATACAGTGACATATGTTAGACAAAAGTATTAAGGAGGGGGCTTCATTCCACTCCAAGTCTCAATGGAATTTTCCCTTATGTGATCACACATCTGAGCTCAGATTTTACCCTAACCAATGAAGATTTTTTGTTAAACAATTGCTATTAGCTGATGAGAAATCTTTTCACAAATAATCCTGAAACATGGAAGATCTAGTGTGATGTTCCCAGCACTGAGAAATATAATTAAAACAACATGGGGAATTAAAAAAAAAAAAGTGAGAGTTCACAAAAACATTTGAGAAACGGCTCAAGTCAACTCCAAGCTCACTTGGTTTTGGCTGAGACTCCGGGCTCACAACAGCTTCAGCCTGCCAAAACAAATACAGCCACCCGTTTGTTCCCGATGCTTTCGCCCAGGGAGGGACCTGCTCCTTTGCTTTCTCCTGCTACGTTAATGACATGCCTGCTAGGATTTAACTGGAGTTCATATCCCTGCCTGCCTTTGAAACAATTATTATTCTGTTAATTGTGAGAAGAAAAGGACTTAAGTGCCACCTCGGACTGACATAATAACCAATACCGTCCAGATAATTATTATGTGCGGTAATTAAAATAATGCACACCATTTAGGCAAAAAGTTTAAAAATACCTTGGGGGAAAGTAGTTGGGGATATAATTCCACACAGGGAATCTGTTTAATTTTGGTTGTAACCATAGAGGAAAATATAGCATTTAAGATAAATATTATTAATTTACCACACAAAGTTAGTATCAAAAAGCATCTAATAAACATGAGTGTTGTGGTTGTAGCTACAATGTTTTATGCATGTGTTTATCCATAAGGAATGACTGCAACATGTATGAAAATGTACTTATCAATTAACCTTTTTTGTATTTTTAAAATTATTTAGTTCTTTGTCATTTTTATTAAGAAAAGCTGATAAGTGGATACAAAACTCCTTTTCAAGCACTCAGTCATCTATACCTAATCACTGCACTGGTGACAATCAGAATATCCAGGTTTTCAAAACTCCTTAATTTTAGCCTTGAACATAAGATCATTTTAAGGCAGGTAATGCAGTGAAAAACCTCTCAACTGAATAACGATAAATGCAAAAAGAAAGAAAAATGCCTCACTAAATACTAGGAAAGACAGTGGATTCAAGTAAGTAATATTAAAAAAAAAAATTGGCTCAGCGTTTAATGATATTGCACAACTGCCTTTCTTTTTCTAACACAAAGTTGAACTCTTGAATCACTACAGATGCCTTAGTCTAAGAGGAAGCTGGCAAACACAATGGCATGAAAAGCATCTTGCATTAGACACGGCCAGTTCCAGATTAAGATGCTGACACGAACTAGTTAGAAACATTTTTACATTTCTCTTTTTTTAAATCCCCATTTAGGAAGCTGCTGGTCCCTCTTCCAAACTTATAAAATTCAATCCACAACACAGAAGCTTTGTCACATTCCATTCCTAGGATGCATCGGACAGTCTACTGCCTACTCAGGAACCCAAGGGGAACACACAAAACAACACTCTCAGTGTACTAAAACGAACTTCAGACGTTCGACAGAAGCACGTATTTACCTTTGTTAACCAGCACGGCCACCTGCAGCAAGTTGTACCAGTAGGACAGCTAAAAATGGCTTTTTGAAGACAAATAGGCAGGGGCAAAACTGAAAAGATTCTAGATCTCCTGAACTTTGATGTAAGTACTATTCCTAGGCTACTGCCAGTGCTCTTCCTGCCTGATTCTTAAGTGCACGCAAAAGCAAACAGCAGATGGTCAATTCATAAGACTGGCAATATTGGCATAATGAACACAGAGTCACCTGCCTGTGCCTGCATTCAGCCAAGCAGAGGCTGACTGATCAGCTGAGATCAACTGAGCAAAGACCAGAGATGCTTGGAGAACTCCTACAGAAAGGACTTCCCTCACCAGGTCACCCTGAGTAAGGTTCTTCATGGCCCAAGGTAATGTATTTACAAAAAACATTTTTCATTTCTTTTCCTATATGGTGGTTTGTTCTCTTTCTCCTTTTAAGTCTGAATCTCCTATTTCAGATGTGGGAAATGAGCATTTTAGTCTTCATTTCTCCCCAAATGTTATCAAAGGACAGTAACACAGTCCCACTTAAAAATGTACAGCAATACTTTAATGAATAACTGTTATAGATGTAAGGAGAGAAAACTGTTTTGTTTTCAGCATTTAAAGCAAAAGGAAAGTCCATGCAGCTTTTCTAATTGCACTAAAAAGATGCTAGGCAGCATCCAGTTTATCAGTTCTGTTTCTGAAGCTTATTCTTCATCCTTTCATTGGCAATTTGAAGAAGGGCACAACTGCAGTGAGGTCAGACCTGTTAAGTACTCAGGACTATCTTCTATCTGGAAGAAACATAACATTTCCTGTCCAAAGCCAAAGACAATGATCCCAACCCGGCAAGCTATCCAGCAGCTATGTAGGCCAGATTGGTGAGGTTATAGTTAGCTATTTCTGTCAGTTTAAAGCCCAAACTGCAAATGCTTATTCAGTCTTCTTACAGATTTAACAACTCAAGCACACCAGATGATGACCACCACCCTTGCAAGGCTAAGCTGCTGTTTATCACTAGTTAGAATTAAATAAAAGCACAAAGACAGATTTTGAAAACCGAGAACACATTCAAAAAATTACACTCTGCTCCAAGACCTAACACAGTAATAGACTCTCACAGGAATAGCTATTTCCCTGGCAAGATAGTGCAATAATGCAATTACTGCCATTTAATTAATTTATATTCTCAAAATCTGTCTCCTTACAATTTTAAAGTATTTCACTTTAACATCAAGACAGGATTTTCTGCCCTGGTTTGCCATAGCAACCCTTGCAACAAATGGCAGTTGTCTATAAAAAGGGGGGACTCTTTGAGTATGCATGCATGGTTTAGTATGGTTTGTTTTAAAGCGGGTCAGAGCACAATGGACCTTTTCTACCGTGCGGGATTGAACACCAACAAATCTCACTTCAAGGGGCTGCCACGCTCCTCTGCAAAATGAAATGACACTGCTGCTAAGTCTGGATGTAATTACAGATATGAAAGGATGGCTATGAAAGTTGCTTGTATCTTCCTCTCCCTCCTCTACCATAGATGTACTTGCCATACAGCTGTTAACATCCTGAACAAGTAACATGCAGCAGACTTAACATTTCCTTTCATTTTAAGTATTAGTATACAGTGGTGGCTGTTAAAGCACAGTTACCACTAAAGAATGAGACCTTTGTCTGTCTACTGCAAGCAGAGCTCTGCCCTGCCTGCCTGTGCAGCCCAGGGCAAAAGCTATACCAGGAAGCCTTGACCTCCGGCCCAACAAGGACACTTAGTAGGGCTAAGGGTAATCCCAACTTTTCCTTGCTCATTTCGTTTCTTGAGCTGTTTGAAGCAATCATTACCAACACAGCTACATTTTGCGGTCATATTATAAAATGAATCATTGTTCAACAGTCCAAGATTGCTAAACTTGTTTTATGTGTGGTTTAGAGTAGAGTCACCGGTTGCTCAGACCCCTCAGAGCTGTTACTCCCCCCAGTCCAGTCGCAGCAGGGAAAGCGCTTGTCTTTGGCACTACTCCAAACATAGGATGGTGTAACCGAGCAGCATTTGGCCTCTCGTGGTCCTTCTCACCAGTTCTGCACGAGATAGCCAAGATATTTTTTGAGCCACTCCCATATGAAGAGCCTTTACCTCCAAGAATCTCTAGCTTTTGCGCAGTTTTAACACAACAACTTCTGGGAATTAAAATATCTACCACTCTTCTTGGGTACTCTGATTATGCCCTCTGAAACATTGCTTCTCACTACATGTTCCTACAGGCACAATTTCTGTTTTAAGAGAGCCTGTGGAATATTTGATGTTGGGATTTGGTAGGAGTGAATGAATGCTCCATTATTCACCCTGGTGGTACAGCAGTGGTTGCTCTGAAGTTTTACAATGCAGCGTATGGCTGTAATGACATCATATGACATCATAAATCTCCCACAATTTCTAAAGCTTCTGATTAATGTTCCTCCATAAGCACCTTGTTACTAAATAAAAAAAAGAGTTAATCAAATAAAAATCTTTTGCATTCATATATTATTTAGAAGTCTACAGACAAGTACTAACCGCCTTGTGCTTTAAAACCAAAACTCTTTTACCTTAAGCTTCACAGAAAAGAAGGCACCATCTTGATTTATGGATGCAGTCAGACAGGGTACCCTGCTTTCCACCCTATGTGGAAACCTCACAAAATACATGAAACTTAATTTGCATTAGCATTTCTAAAAAGTTCTCTGAAAACAAAAAGTTACTGTATTTCTTCTTGTTACACCCAAGTGTTCATATTTCAACCACAAATAGCCCAAATTAACAAGTATTTTCCCCATCTTTTAAAACCTTCCTACATACACATACGTATTAGTCAAGTTAAAGACCAACTTCTCAGTCCTTGCCAAGACAGTGGATATTTGCTATCCCCATCTTCAATCAAACACACACAGACACACAAATAAAGCAACACCATACCCTACTTTAAGGCTCTTAAACCCAGGCTTCATGTGCCTCCCTACTCTCTGCAGATTTCTCCTTCCTCCAGTCTTACGAAAAGTACTTGAAACCACGTCAAATCTTGCATATATTAAGACACACATAGCTCCTTACTTTCAGTCTTAGAGTTCCCACACTTCTGGCCTCTGAGGACACAGATCATCTTTGTCCACGACCCTGAAGTGGTAGGAGGATTCCTACAGGCAATCCCTATTTTGTTGTTCCAGTCTAAGTCACTGTGTCTCAGGTATTTACATAAGCAAGCAAGAACCCAAATCCAAGCTTCGATGATAAATTAGAAATAACAATCAAATTACTCTGAACATCATTAAACAAAAAATATCCTGCAAAAGGATGGCTTTCAAATAAGGAAAAACATTCTGTAGTAAAATGGCTTTGGCCTGTATCTCCTGTAGCTAAATAACTCACTCCAGAATTGCTGTATTGAGTTTCGTTTTCCATATTAGGATACAGCTAAAAAATTACATGAATGGAATGCCCCAAACAAGCTCTTTGCAAACAAACAAGTATAGGATCAGTAACCACATACTAATGTACATAAATTTATGTGAACCTGTATTGTCTGTGCTCCCAACCCGCCTCACAACACATTATTCATTTCTTCACGTAAAACAAGTTTGAAATACAGCCTGAGATACACCTGGAAACAAAAATCATGTTTCAACCTCTGCCCTCAATTGCATCACTGGAAATCAAAAACTCCACTGACTTCAGAAGCATTTGACTTTATTTACAGTTCTGTAACTGAAAACATGGCTTAATTTTCTGGTAAAGAATCCCTTATTGAGGCTACAGCACCAATAACCATGAACACGAACAGCACTGTGTGAGCTGATTTTGGACCCTACACCACAGCACTGGATGCCCATTTAACTTTTCTAATTCACTTAGTCTTCACACCAAGACAAACCTTTCTAGTTCCATTTTTGGCATTAGTACAATAGTAGCAGAATCCTGCATTTCAGTTTCCACAATTGCAAGGAATATTTAAGACATGGACCTCATGCTTATGTTTTAAGAGGTCAGGCCATTATCTCTACTACTACCAGCTTTTTCCATTCCTGTTCTTACCTCTTCCCACTAAGGATGCAAAGTTCCAAATGACATTGTCAGCCTGGATTCCTCTTGGCTGAAAACGTCATGTTCATGGTGAGCAGTTCCTGCTTTGGCATCTCTCGTCCTTTCCCATCTCTCTTCACAAGACATCTGCTGGAAAGCACTGCATTTCCATAACCTTCACTAAACTCTGTTAGCTCCCTTCAGTCACTTCCAGCTCCAGTTTCTGTCAATCCCTGTGCTGTTCTGCCAGAACATCAGTAAGATGCTAAACAGTACGAATAGTTTTAGGGAAATACCTAATCTGCAATTTTTCAAAGTTCAAATTGCTGTGCTGCCAACAGTAGGAACATGATAACAAGATATTACTTAGTACTAAAACCCTCTCTTTTTCTGGGAAGAATTATAAAAAGCATGAACTGTCCTATAATATTCCGTGGTTTGCTGAGCATGACTATGGTCCAGCCACATGCCATAGTGTATATATAGCCTTACAAGTTTATAACATACTGAGGTTTCTGCTTAATTTAAATCTGCTACTGAATTCTAATATCCATTTCTCTCGTTTCCCCATCTCCACACATCCCCCACCGGCACTCGGTGCCAAAGGCTGAGAAATAACAAAAGGGCACAGGAGGCCCCAGGCGTGTTTGAAACCAACCCAGCCCCATGTACGATCACACTGTCACGTGCCTGCACGCCCGCAAAGTAATGTGCTTCAGAGAGCAAGACTGCATCCCAAAGTTACCAACCAGCTTCTTTTTGTTCCCAGCAAATTAAAATGCTTGGATTCTTTTCTATTCCATGTTCTCATGCCAAACACAGGATCATGCTAACAAGCTTCTGATGGAATCCTCTAAGAATTTTTTTTATCTCTACAAATTAAATTTTTACAGAGAAAATGAAACTCCCCTTGTCAAGAGCCCCAGAAGTATGGGAAACAAAATGTCAAGAATTAACAATGCCAGATATTACACTCCCACACGGGGTTAATTTTTTTTCCAAACAGCACACAGAAATCTGTCCCACCCATCAGATGAGCTACTATACTTCTATTAGCGTTCTGGCACCTCCTTCTGAACAAACACAGCCCTTTTTCTATAAAACATGTTATATAAAAGATTTAATCCATCAAGCATGGAAATAAGGGATTTTTTTTTTTTGCTTCCAGACTTGAACTGATCACTCCTCGCATAAAACAGCATCTTCTTCCCCTCAAATACTACATCACACAACTAGCTGGATGTAAAAAGACATTCAGTACGTGTATGAAATAGGGGAAACCAGGACTAGCCTTCCTTTGTATAAAGAAATTGCTACAATACGTGACCTGACTCAGTGGGCCAATGCTCCACAACCAAATTAGAACATATTCCCGTTAAGCTATAAACTGCACTTCTCAACTGTTGTGGGGAAATAACTGCAGGTTTTGTAAAAGATAAATGCTATGCTAATATAAAAAGTTATTTTGTCATAAACCAATTAGGTTTTGTATCTAAAAATATGTGGACTAGGGGCTGCCTATCTACTACAGGATACGCCATGGCTACATTGCTGCAAATGCACATTTAGATACACATCTTGCCATGCTGCACATATGATGGTTTTAATAGTCCTAAATACAGTTCAATTAACAGCAGCTTGCATCCATACCCAGTTCCTGGATACGTGACCAGATAAAATCTAGAGAAAACGCTAAGCACTCAAAGGAAAACAAAGTACACGCTGTCTATTAATTGCACGGGAGTTAACACTGCCATCGTGTAATCCTTGGTGAAAACATGATTTTTTTAATTTATTTTTTTAATTTCTTGCGATCTATTAAAAGACATTCTATTTAAACAGCATTGCACAATTTCCAGACAACTAAATCTGTGAAAAAAGCCTTATGGCTTTGTGTCAGGTCTTGCCATATTATTATGGTGCAAAGGCTACATAAATTTATCTCCTTCTAATTCTGGATTTTTTTTAAATATGAAGATACCGGATTTTTTTTTTTTTTCCCCATCTGCAGCTAAGATTTCTCCATCTCCTTCACATTTACATGCAAAATGAGAATTTGTGCACAAGAGACCCAGATATAAAAAGAGAAAGAATCAGGAGAAACCTTGAAGATGTATGATGGCAATTTCATTCTGTAACAGTCCCTCCTTCCACAAAACTGACACTGTGACCCTGGGGCATCACAGTGCTACAGCTGTACCTGCAACTCCATCCCAGCCTTGGTCAGGAAGAAGAAGAGTGGGACAGGGATTTGCTGGACCTCAGCAGCGTGGTGCCTGTGCTTATTACACTACCAAAAATCACACTGCTGTCCCTCACAAAGTCACAACACTGGTATAATGAACAGTGTAGGAAAACTTGTCTGTCTCTATTCTTTTTTGCTTTCTCTCTCCCTACTTTCCTGTACTGACACACACTCAAACCTGTGAAGCGTAAGAAGTTCCTGCAAAATGAACTTTTGATACAGAGCTACAGAAAGCTAAGGGGAAAAAAAAATCTCACGTATTTATGATTACAAAAATGTTCCTTAACCTTGTAATTGAAATTACTTGGGATTATTAGGCATAAATTTTTTTAAAAGGGTAATCCACATTTCACCATAAATACTGAAGCTTTTGTCTCATACCACTCAAACCAGACCATAGAAGCTCTCTAGCTAAAAATTATTACATTTCTTTTCTACTTGCCTTTATGAAGTGCCATGCTCCCTTTTGGTGCCCTTCCAGAAAAATTCATAAATCCATCCATACATTGGGATTTAGACAATATGGCATTGATCTTTTAGTATCTAGGAATAACAATCAGTTTAACGGAAGCAGCTTTGTGTTAGTAAACTTCATAATAAAAGTACTTCTGGATAAATAAACGAAAAAACGTCTCTATTATGCAATTCCAAACTAATCCTTGTGATAAATTTATTAATTCAACCCTCCAAAGGTCAGTATAATATTAATTTGTTCCTTGCACTAAATAATGTATTAGGGTTTAATCTAATCTGGTTAAACAGACGTTCAGCAACATTCAAACAGCCTTGGCACCAACACTGACACAGTGCAGTACAAAATGCTAAATGTACTATAAAATATTTTAAACTTCCAATGCCAGAATACAATTCTATAAGAAGTTACAAAAGACAAATCTTTAATAATTGACAGTTTCTACTGAATCCTGCCATAAGGTTAATATTCAATTCCCAGATTACTATGTCACTTTGTACTGTTCAACATCCTGTTGTTTCCAAAGGACAACCTACTGGTTGTGTTTTCAAGGCAGGAAGGCAGAGTTGTTCAGGATTCCACTGGAAGTCCCCAAGAGGGAGGGACATCCTAACTGTGCAGCAGAATGGCAACCTCTCAGGTTGTGTGACACTAATGGAGCCAGAGCAGGACCTACATTCCACTCTACATGAGGGAAATGCCCCATCTCCAGTAAACTGTTCTATACATCACCCCCAAGAGAAACCAGACATGAAATCCTTCACCTGTGTGCTCCAGTCTGCACTGCAGCATCTGTTAACTAGCTGGAAACCATTTTACATGCAGCAAGCCACCCTTTTGCTGAGCTAAAGCACACTTTTGGAATCAACAGGTCTCTCCTCATGAACAAAAGAAAAGTTTATGTTTGATCCAAGAAGCATATCCTGCTGCTTCTATGAATGCATGTAAAATGTACTTCCCTTGGAACAGATTTATCTCATTCTGCACAGGGTTTTATTTTATGGGTGGGCCTGGGTTTTGTTGATTGGGGTTTCTTCGTTTCTCAGCAATTAGTTGCAAAACACCTTAAGACGCATTGCTAGAATGACTGCTCGACAAATAGCACTTTGCATCTTATGGTAAAATATTCAGATGCTCAGCCCAAACAAATGGTGTCTGTAATAAAAATACTGCCGTATATCTTCATTTGAACTAGAACAAATCCCTTTTATTTGTTCATTCTGTGCTTTAGTGTCACAGGTCTCTTAGAAAAGATAATTTATAATTCCTTATGCAATTAGATATGAAATTAAGTTGTCTTACTCTGCAGAAGAATTTCTAATGAAGAGACCAGGTTCAGCCAGTTCCACGGAAAATATTTTGATAGCATCAAAAAAGACAGCATAAAGATCTTTAGTGTTTTAACAAATTAACACATGCCTTTTGGGTAAATTACTGTACATGCTGTTAATCTTTTAATTAGGTTCTCAATTTCACATACACATTTATGGTAGGGAGGATTTTTAGTGATCAGAAAATGCAAATATATGGTGTTGTTATGCTCTTTTAATAGATATATCAAAAAAGCAAATGACCCCACCCCCCAAAAAACCCTAGTAGGTGTTGTCCTTTATTTGAAAGCACCACAATAAATTATTAATAAATCTCTATTAATATTACTAACAAAATACCACTCTTCATTTTATTATTCAAACAAATACACCTTTCAGATTAAGAAAAATAAGACTTGTTCTCCACAGTTAAGCCACAGAAAGGGAAACTTCCATGTTTGTAATGCAGGTAGCTTTTAGACTCATCATCAACATTTCAAAATATGTAATTGATGTTATGTATATACATGCATACATAAATAGTGATGTTTGAAACACATTCTATGGTAGCATTTCACAAAATGCCAATTTTCTCATGCTGACTGCCACATAATACTGCCTAAACATCTACTTCCAGGATCTTGAAATGATACAGTATTATCTACAGCTCATTATTTGATACAATTTTTTCCTCAAGCATTTGGTTCATCCTCTGTTTCAACACAAGATAAACACTTTTTCCCCCCACGGACTATTTCATAGATTCTATAGCTGGTGCCGAAGAAAAAACCTACACAGAAAGGCAGACAAATTGTCATCAGTCAACGATCCCTATGCCAAGGGACATTTTTAGCACGGTGTTGTCTCTGTCGAAGTAGGAATTATCTACCAGCTACCCCACATAATGATTTTTGTTAGAAAAAGGAAAAAGGCCAAAATGTGGCTAAGCAGCAAATGTATTATAAAAACAAAGTATGAAAGCAATTTAGCTACGAATTCTGACTGGCACATGCATCCTCCTCCTAGCTTACTTGTTTGAATTTAACTCTTTGTTGGTAACTTGGAAACAGCCAGGTGAAGACAAAAGTGCTATACTTACAAAACAGTACGGGAAATAAAAACAGAATAAAATACAGACCCCAGATCCCAGGGCTATTCTAGCTTTATTGACAGTTACTTCATTCTAGAAGAATTATTTTTCATTTGGAATAAGGTTGAAAGTAAAATCGCCCATAAATACACAGTGAAAAATGCCCCAACCTCATCTCATCATCCAATCTCATGCAATGTCTTTTTTTAATCACACCTGTATAAACATATATTATTTTAAATTGTCTGGATAAATCAAAGGTATTTACTGGCCAAAAGATAGAGTACGAGCAATTCTCCACAAGTCCTCCACCAGTAAAGCAAGGAAGAGACACACACCCTGAATAATCAGGTAGCTCAGTGGAGGGGAGGAGGGCACACACACCCACTTCTCTCGGACATAGCTTGAATTTGAACCTTCATCGGTACTCTCTGAGTGGGTTTCCAGTGAGCAGGACAGTAGGTAAAAAGAGGTCACTAATAGCATTGTCTTTTGCTCATCCTTTCCCATTCCATTCCATTAAATGTAGCCATTTAATCTGCTGCAGACCCCCGATCACAAACAATGCAGGAGGGCAGACTGCCCTTGTAAAATTCAACCGGTATGAAAGGACCCAAACATCAAATACAGTTGCTGATTGACATCTTCATTTATATTCCAGGAAGGACCAGGAGGATTAAAGCCAGGTCCTTTCTACAATGCTCACGTGCAGCAGTGAGAAACCGTCTGAATTGACCCTTTGCTGTTACTGCCAGAAGGATCTCTCCTGAAGAGACGATAAGACACAGAACAGGGGTCAGTGCGTTTGCCTCTCTTTCGCTTTTTTAAACTAGAAAACACTTTCTGTTTAACCCCTTCAGATTTTCTACCCCTATTTTGTTAGGTTTTCAGTTTAAGAACAAAATGGTTTTCATGCTTAGTTTGCGTACACGTTTAAAGGGGACTGAGAAGTATTGCTCTACACCACAAGCTTGGCAGAGGCCCTGCAGCCAAGCACCTTTGCTCTCCACAGGCTCAAAGCAATTCCCCCAAACATGCAGCAAGATCCAGACCGGGGCACTGACAACCAATGGACTTCAGGCAGACCAGCCAGCAGGAAGAGCTCTGCTTTCTCCCCAGCAGCACAGCCATTCTAAAGGGAACCTACACCCAAGGCAAACCAGGGATTCTCAAAGTTGGGATTTACTTCTAAATAAGCAGAAGCTGATGTGGGGGATGTGCCCTACCTCTGTTAGGTTAAAGAAAGAAGCGGCTGGGGGCGGGCGCAGCTTTGTGCGCCTGTGGGGAAGGCAGATGGGGCATGGCAATCTGCAGCTGGAACAAAAAACCAAGCTCCTCATGCCACTGGGTTAAAATGCTGCTTCCCTCATCTACAGGAGAGAATGGGAAAAAATAATTCAGCAGATGAGAATATTTTTAAAAATCTAAAAAAGAAAAGAGGAAAAAAAAAAAAAGGAAGGAAAAGAAAGCTACCCTACCATGTTAACCAGCACCAGGCTTTGCTCTGCTCATCCTACTGATGTTTAAATATTTACCTTGTTAGCTAACAGGCTGTTAACTGCACCTCATTTTCCTTCTCTGGACAGGGGAAGACCTAGCCTAACCTAATTTATTTCCACTTTTAAATAGAGCACGGCTTCATTATCAGATTCATGAAAAAGAAGAAAAAAAAAAAAAACAAAGAGACAACGAAATTTTATTTTTAATTAAAACTAATAAAGACCATTTCTCAGTTTTACTCAAAACTGCCAGTGTTTCCTGGACTTGTGGGTTTAGCTGAGATGTTGGGAAGGGAGACAGGAAAAATCTGAATTTACTATACACAGGTCTAAGTTTTTAATCGAGTATGCACAGGCCTTTCAGAGCGAACTTGTTTTTTACTTTACCCCAAACTACTGTAATGGTTGCTGTGACACAAAAAAGCATGTGGCTCAATTTCCCCAGCATTTCTTCACTGGTTTGTAACACTGGCAAAATACAGAAAAATCTTTCCTTGAAGAGTACAAAGCTACAAGAAAGCTGTCCTGCAGTGTTACCTTTTTGCACACAGCCTTCAACATAAAGTGAATGGAAAGCATTAAAGAATGTGGCCCTCATCAAACTAAAGCACCGATTCACTGTTATAGCCTGAGCAATATTGCTCAGAAACAAAGGAGACAAGAACAAAAGGTTTAATGATTTCTTCCCATAGCACAGTCCGAGTTTGACCCATTATGACCATGGAACAAACAAATGACACACACACACCACTGCAACAAGTTCACTGGAGCCCGCAGAGCTGCCACCAAAACATGATGTGCTTCAAAGCACTCGACGCCGAAGTCCCTCTGCAGGTATGTGGGGTCTCGCCGAGAGAAGGATGAAAGGGTGGCTCACCGGAACGGCCAAAGCCCATTGTGTCCACTCAGCTCCCTCCTTTCCCCCTGGCCCCTTTCCTGCTTACGAGCCGTGCTGTGCTCAGTGACAGACCGCAAATGAGACGGAAAGCGGTGTCAGAAGTGCTGAGCTGTTCAGGACTACCTTTACTTACCCTTCTTTAAGCTGTTCAAACACTAATAAATTACCCATTTACTTATACTACCCAGATGTTTGCCATCTAGAAAAATAGATTATTATTTGTAGAAGGTTTTGTTCCATCACAAGAATCCTGTAAATAATATATTGGGATCAGAATGCCAATACCACATGCTAACTTTCACACACCAGCTTGGCGGGGTCACAGGGAAGAAAAGGAAAGACAGACACTTCCTGACCACTAGTCAGAAGTTAAGAACTTTCACAGAGATCTTATCAAAAAATCAAGTATTCACTGGAGTTCATGCTGTTGGGATAATGAGATTACTTAAAATAACAGCACAAATGGAGAATAAGGATGACAAGTAATCTGAAAGATTACTTTATTAATTTAATTCTGAGCTTTTGCTTCCACATATATGTTTTACTTTAGTATAAATATATATTTGTATGCACGTATATGTATAAAATGTGTGTTAATATACTAAACTATAAATACATCGTATGTGTTTATATATATAAACCAAAGTAAAACTTAAAATATATTCCATTTATATATCTATAAATATGACATTCTAACATTTCTTTATATGTCACATTTTCCATAAAAAATTCAAGACTAATTTTAGCAAACCCTACAAATATAAGGAGCCTCAATCTTTGTTGCTTCTTTTATTTTTTACATAAGATTACTGAAGAGTTCTGAGGAACTCTTAAAGAGAATTCTAGGGCTTTAATTGAAATGGCATGAGATGCTGAACCTTTAACAACAGTGTCTTTCAACCCCTGTGTCCATTGTGCACAGAAATGCCTATCAAAACCCACAAAGAACGAAGAGGTTTTCAATATTCTCATTAAAATCTGACTTTCTCTCATGGTTCCGGCTAATTGAACTTCACTTACAGCTGTCACGAAGTTTTGTAGGGTAGGCAAAACAGTGATTTGCTGGTAAATTATGTATATAGGGAGGGAAATAAATATTTGAGAAGTTCTTAGCCCTCTTTCTTCAAACATCAGGGAGAAAGACAAAGAATACAACTCAAGCAATGAACAGTTCAAGAAGGAGCAGCTTTTACAAGGAAAACTTTGATCTGGATGGCTGAGTATCACTGCAAGAAATCCAGTCTGCTTAGCAATCTCAGACAAGTTGTCATGGAATTGCACGGCAGAGTTTGCTGCAAGATGTCGGTATGAGCCGTACCCCTCACACATACTACTGTTAAATGATTTGATTTGGGCCTTTTATAATGCCACCTGCAAAACTGGAGAGAAGAAAGAAAAGTTTACCCATTTTAAGTATCCCCAGTAGAGGCAGGGGACAAAGGGGATTACCAAAGGTAAGGAGCTGTTAATTAGAGATGGTGTTAAGACTGAACTGCTGAAAAGAGGTGTGAAGAGGGCTGGGTGGGTTTCTTTCATTTGTTTTGGGGTGTTTTGTTTTAAATCGAATTGCTTTAGCGGGGTGAGAATACTCCGTGTCAAAAGAGTGTGAGCTCAGAGAAATACAGCAGCTTTACACGGACTGACAACTCTGTTAGGTGAGACCAATACACTGTCTCTGTTAAAACGAAAAAGAAAAAAGTAGCAGCAAGGAGTGACAGTCAGAAAGTGACCCAACATTTAGCTTGTTGATCACTGTATCGTCTTGTTATTTAAGCCACTATATCACCGATGTCTCGCCTATTTATTTAACTCTTCTCAGTAGAAGGTCTTTGATCACATGAATAGGGAGCCACGACTCAGACTCAAGTGACAGCGGGCTGAAGGGTCAGAAGATCTCAGATTATAGCAGCCTTGTAATTTATTGCACATTATTCACATGAGAAACCTGAACTCAAGTTTCCTCTCAGTTTTTCCCATACTGCTACCTTGCACTTCCGTAGAAAATATCATATCTGGTCTTCCCAGCTACAGCAAACTTGGCTGTATATATCAAGCACAGTTCAGCAGGGTTTCGCCACACTTTTCCTGTACCTTTCTTGATACAGAAATAAACCAGCTTGTGCGTGTGTGTTCAATACAGCCCCCAGCTGGTATGTTCTCCCTTTACCTGACATTCAGTTGGAAGCTATTGTGGTTCTGGAGACAGCACAGATGGGAATATTTCACAGGATCTTTCCCTACTAATCATCTGCTCAGGTCCTTCCAGTTGCCTCAGAGCCCTACCCTCTTGTACCAGCTTAGGCAAATCCATTCTCTCATCGGTATTTACACCTTTCAAATATTTGTACACATGGTTATAATCCCATAAGGGGCAAGATGGTCATGCTGTTCTCACAAAGGCTAGTCTGAGTGAAGGAGCACAGCACTCTGGCTGCCACATTCTTACACACAGCAGCCTGGAGCTTGGACTGATTTGCTAAACAGCATCGCATCACACAGATCTGGTCTGTGCTTTGAAGTAATACTAAAACACAGGCCACAAGTGCAAGGGGCCTCCAATTAACAGCAGAGAGCAAGGCTGAGCTCATGCATTTAAACCCTTGAAGAAAATGAACACACTTGCAGTCTGGGCTGTTTCCCACCCCAGCCACGTGCACTATCAATCCAGAGGAGAACTCTTAACGTGTGTCTGGTGCCCTTGGTTTCCTTCCTACGCAGTCAGGAGAGCCACCTTTCTCTCTTGCTGCAGCTCACTGCAAAGACAGCTGCATCAGTGCTCCAGAACACAGTGCTCTGCAGAAGCACCGAAGCCAAGCTGTCCTCTGGCTGCAAGCAACATCAGAGCTTCACAGGCAAGGCAGCTGGAGTAGGAATGGAGTAGGTCCTGAGGTACACCTCTGGGTGTCAGCTACTCTGGCCAGGCACTGATCGGCCCAACAAAATTCTCCTCTTTCCCACTGCAGTAATGCAAGGCTGACAGGGCTGAGCTGTCTGATCTCTGGTCACGAAACCACAATCCCCACAGGGCATCACTCACCTCTGTGTCCAGCTATTGCAATTCCACATGGCAAGGCAAGATACTTAAACCCTTCTCCTTTCTTGTTCTTGAACTACACCTTCCCACCTTCCCCACTGACCACTGCCAGACTCTCCTTCCAGCTTTCCACTCCGACCAGCCACACACAGCTCTTTGCAAGCACAAGTCTTCCCCTCTCTCCAGTCTGTAGACAGCATTAGAAGAAACTGAGCACAAGAGAGGCCTCTGAGGCATAAATGTGAGGCACTGCCTCTTGCAATGGCTCTGCTCAAGGTAATGCATTGCTTAAGAACCAGAGCTTGGCAATCTCTACAGTGACAAGGATGGCAAAGATCTCTTGCTCCGTGTTAACTTCCCTCCACTGTTTTCTCACTCCTCCTTCTGTTCAACTTGACATCTGAGCACCATTTCACTCTTCTGTACAGCCACACACAGCAACTACCCAAGCAACCATCCTGTCAGTGCCTGCCTAAAGCTGCCCCCATAGAGCAGTCAGGGCAGGCACTCCACACTGCCCTGCCAATACACCTAGCTCAAGTACCTGAGAAGAGAAGGCAAACTCCATTTCAATGACCCAATCAGCTCTGCTAACTTCTGCAGACAATGCACATCAGTTCTATGTACACATTCACAACGGCTAGCAAGGAACTGGTCAAAGGAAAAAACATATCCACAGGAAATCACACTATTTTCTTTTTCACATGGATTCTAAGAAAGTAGATATGAAAAGCATCAAACTAACACTGTTATTCTTCCACCCCACACTGAGGAGGGAATCATCTTTTGCAGCAGGTCCCAAAGCCACAGGACTGCACACAGGGTACACCAGATTGCAGCTACTTTCATACTACTTCGGTCCCAGCACTCAGCACTGTGTATTCTATGTACCTCCTACCAGTTCCCTTCTTTTGCATAGCCCTGTTAGAATACCTAACCCACAAAAAAAAATTCATCAGGGCATGTAAATTTTATTAAACTACATAAGAACAGGTGCCCCTTTAAAGCATGACTCTTTTCCTCTCTAAAAGGCACATGTAGCAGGTTCCCTACTGTCAGGTGTAGACTCGAGTGATGAAAGAAAAATACATAAATGTTTATTAAACCTTTGTTGCCATTTACACCACCAACTTTCACACCCCAGTGCCAAGCTGTTAACGAATTCCCATGCTGTTCCAGAAGACATTTCACAGCTCCTGTCAGAAAAGGGAAGTTTCATGAGGGCAGCACTTGCTGGAAAACTCTCTGCTCCCACCACCATCAACAAAAAAATCACAACCAGCTGTTTGTGGAATAAATGTGTCCTGCCCAAACTGCGTGGGAATAAAGAGCTTCTTCCAGGGAGGCATGGGGCCACCTTCACATATACCTCCTGATACATTTTTGTCTCAAGATTGTTTATGCTAAGACTTATCAATTTACCTAGAACCAGGAATAAAAATGATCCATAATAAGCCAAGTGACCACAAGCCAGTCAGTACATGAGGCTCAGGCCAGGTGGCAGCTGTGTGTGTGTTACAGCTCAAATGTTCGGACACAGCATCACAGCCTCGGGGAGCTCTGAAGCTCCAGGCTGCAGCCCAGGCCGGCAGCCCTACGGCAGGGCCCCTTTGGGCACACAGCCCCCTCAGGGAAGCACACACCACCTACCACTCTGTGCCACGTCTCCTTTCTGCCAGCCAGCCTTTGCTGTGCTGCCGTACAGCCGGGAAGCGCGAGGGAGGGCCCTGCACACAAGGCACACACCAGCTCGGCCTCGGCGGCTCTGCAGGGCTGCCATGGGGAACCACAGCAAAGGTGGTGTGAAATCCTACAGCAATTCCTCTGCTGCCACAGCTTTTCTTTCCCCCCCAACTAGCTCTTCTATCTGCCACAGAAGACCCTGCTCTAAAAGGAACAGGCAAGGCAAGATGTTTCTTGCAAGATAAAGTGAAATTGCTGCTCCTCTCGGCATCATCGAAAAAAAAGAAGGGGCCGAAATGAAACACTTTTGCAGCTCAAAAGGTGACAATTACTACATGCGAAGTTACAGCTTAGACAATACCAAAGCTTTGACAAACTTGTTTACTTTGTCCCTGGAGGACACCTACTCATGCCACTGTTTTGCACAGCATGATGCTCAAAGCTTTACCACTTTGAAAAATGCACCTGAGGACCTTCGGCTTCTCATGCAGATCCTGTAATTCAGTTGATCATAAAAAAGGACTAAGTGACTGTTTATTAATATATATTGCTAATGGAAATCAATTCCAAGCACTAGAACAGAAGCTGACTTGTCCTACAACCATAATGAATAAAGTAAATAGCTTTATTTTTCCCACCGTGTTAATATCAGAAAGTTGTGTTCCCAAATAAATCCTTATAATAGCATTTTAGCAGCATGCTTCTGTCAACCTTAGTTAACAATTTAGAGCCCTATATTCTATAAATTTTCTCATTAAACAAAACAATCTCAGAAATCTATTGGCTGTCCCTGCCTGTACCTCACCGCTCAGCTTACAAACAGCGAGCACAGAGGCAAGGTACTACAGAATATGCTGCATACTTCAGCTTCGTGTCTCGAAATCAGCATGGCCTGCAGTATTTGTTCAAGATGTCTAAAAGACTTTGGTGGACTGGCCCTTCAGTGTGAAGGTAAATAACCTGACCAAGAGATTTGTTAGCTGATGGATCTTTAAGGTATTTTCTGTCATTCTAAATATTATACCATATGATGTTGTCTAGAGGAACGTAATTGCTGCCTTAAAGATGAAAACACCTTAGTCTTTTCTTTTAGACTAATTGCAATAATTAGAGATTCAGCTTCTATTTTCTAGTCGAGTTATTCGACCAACACATCAAGCAACAGATCAGTATCTGAACCTGCTCATTGTCAAAGCTCAAAAACACAGTGGCCATTTCCTCCGAGCACGAGGACTGATTTCCTTCGCGAGTCAATCTGTCTCCTCCTCTCTATGCTCACAAAAGAGCGATGCCACAAAAGCAAGGTTCCCCCAGGTGAGATGCTCAGCCAGTGTGGATCACTGCACTGGATGGCATGCCTCCTTGGAGCAGGTTTTCTGCAAAGCCCATTCCCCTTTGGAAGTGCCAAGAATCAAATCTTGGCCACCTAATGCAGCATGTTCCACACGTTAGCTCGCAACATGTTGAGCAACTGTGTTAACTGAGATGGATAGTGCTGTCAAACAGAAAGCTGGCTCACCAGGAGGGAAACAGTGATATACTGACCTTTTATATTCAGAAAAAAAGAGTCCCTAAGATGACACAAAGCATTTCATATTAAAAAACAAAACAACTACCTTCTTGCAGTGCTTTTACTACCATATCGTGTAAATAAACACATGTACATGAGCTCTGCCTGTATAAAGAACCTGAGCCTCTCTCACAGAGCAGAGTCTGACAGAGGAAATGAATCATTATCACCCTGCTTGGAAAGAAGTTTGCACAAGGAGCCCATGCGATTAAGCACTGCTTGGAATTCCTGGATTCAACACCACCATTTCTCCTTCTGTTTCCACATTTAAATACCTACCTATACAAAACAATTAAAATCAACAGACAAAATCCAAATCCCCAAGAAAATTGCTATTAAACTACTCTAAATGTGCACAGGTTTTACTGGTGATATGGAGATAAAACAAACTTACACACTTCTCATCCAAAAGAATAAGCCCTGAAATAACCTGTTTAGTATAAAAAAGCCTCTTGAAATTCAAAGTTCATTCTGGAAAGATTTTTCCCAACCCACCACCTCCTGCCCATCTCCCTCAAGACTACGATTTTAGGTTTGGATTTTTTTAAGCTGATATTTTGGGTAGAGAGAGGAAAGCTTTGTTTATTTTAAGATTTAGCTGCTAACAGAGAATCATCTCTGAGTGGAAGGGACTACAGAGCTTTACAAAGGGCTTTGCAGCAATATAGTAGGTAAGTGAAACCAGAAATCAGCCTGCACATTTAGCCCTACAACTTTTTGCCATAAAGAGAGCACATATATATATGTAACCATTATCTACAGTGTATAATTTAAAGAATCAAAGACTACAGTATGCTGTTCAAAACTGCCTGGATACAAAGAGGAATACTGGATACCATCTAGCTGTACACCTAAAGGTTCTATCTTCTGTGCCGACTTCCTTGAAGCAGCAACAACCTGCCTCGTGGTACAGAACAAGTGTGTCATGAATATCCTGACTGATCATTATCACCAGATTTCACACTTCAGCAAGATCTAGCTAATGCTTTCTAGGCAGGCTAAAAGTGTAGGGCTTGTTGTACACCTAGTTTAGTATTAAGCAATTAACACAACTGATATAAACACTTCCAAGATTTGCCACCAATTTTCTTGCTTTCTCCTTACATCAAACAACCTCAGGTGCTGTCTTCTGCAGTGCAGAGAAGTGGGAAAAAACTTTATTGAATACCTTGCGCCTGAGCTGCAGAACTGTGGGAATACCCCAGAGCCAGGAGCGCTGTCTCCACCAGCTGGCTAAAGAGCACATCTTTGCGAACCAGAACGAACTCGGCATGCTCTTCTCGATTATCGTATTCAAGAGAGGCATCCGACTGCTCCACCACACAAAAGACTGGAATCATCAAACCTAAATGGAAAAAAACACCAAGAAAAAAAAAAACAACAAAGCATCAATAAGAGGAACAAGAACTGTGTCATACATCTCTGATTAAACTTGTAAATTAACACACCTAGAAGACTCATCGTAAGTGGAAATCTGCCTTTCTCCCTTGTGGGATAACTTTTGTTTTCTTTCCAAGGGAAATACTGAAGTCTCATCACTTGACTCATTTAAAAACCACACTAAAAGCTCTAGAGAATACAGTTCAGGAACAGAATCATAGTCAGCATGAAGATGAACAAGAATTCCTAGTAAGACTTTTTCAACACTGCAGAAGTTTTCTACAGTTCCATGAATGTCTCTATTTCTTTCAGGTCATTTTTCTACATTCAGCCATATGAAAACCTGACACAAAAAGCCATTTCTGCTTCTCTCTACAGAGCGAACTTATGGAGAAATCAGCAGGGACTGGTCCCCTTGGGGAACCCTGGGATATTTGTGCATTTTCAGACCATGGCCAGTCTTCTCACTGTACAAGGAAAACACTCTCACACTGATTTTGTTGAAAGTTATAATCTTGTGTTGGCAGCTGATGGTCACTCAGACCCAGAGAGACCCATGGGTGTCCTTCCGCTGCATCCGTGAAGAGTGTGAGAACAACTCTTTTCGAAAAAGGATCAAGGATGAGGAGGAACCGCAGAAGTGGAAAAAGCAGGGGGTGGTCTGGATTCAATTTTGTTGTGTTTTACTGTAAATTTACTTTTGTGGTTACAGGACCAAGTTATCTATGGCATTAGATTGTGTGGCTAATTGTGAGGCATGAACTTTAAGGGATTCAATACTACAGGCAGTAGAGAAACATGCCAATTTGCAGGGAACAGCCCTACAGTGCATTCACAGAAGGAAGAGGGAACAGACGGAAAACCCACAGAGCTGCACGGCCATTTCCACCACCTGCTACAGGCCAGGCTACCTCCAGTCACAGAATTTTTTTAACTGGTTACAAACAACTTGTTAGTCCCTGGGTAAACTAGAAAATATTGATGCAGAGAACAATCTCAGCCTAAAGCAGTTTTCCAAATGTGCCATCTAATGCTCATAATGTCACCAGAAAGTTCACCTCTAAATCTTGTTCTTCAGAATGAAATATAAACATTTCCAGTAGACAATAACTACAAAAAATATCTGACCATATTTATGAATTTCAGACACAAATCACTGTATTTCTGGACCAGACACTTTTTAAAGGAAAAAGAGGAGAAAGCCACATTTCAGTTCTCCTTCACGAAGTCTATTAAATATTTTTGAGATCTTCTACTGTCAGTACCTTCAGTGTCTACAAACCAACAGCTATATATCCCTTCAGAGGAGTCACTGAAATAAATCCAGTCATGCCAGCAACTGCCTTGTCTTGAATTTCCAGAGACTAGGTCTACTTTAAAATACATTTTAGATACACAATTCTAACTTAGTGAGTTATATACCACGGAGTGTCTCTCAATTTGACATTCTAACTGCAGGAGCTACAAACTACAATATCAACTTGATGTGTTTTAGTTCTTTGTTTTAAAACACATCCCAAAGCAACATGAAAGAAGGTTACAGCATCACTTTGATACTGCTGCCTCTTCACTGCTTGATTCTGGGTTAAACTGATGCATTTTGCAAGTTTAAGCAGCCAAATTCTAACACACAGTGCTAAAAAAAAATCTCAGTGAAAAAAAATCTCTAGGTGCTTTCCTGAAGAGACAGTACATGCATGATCATGTTCCTCTGAAATCAGTGACAAAATTTCTTTTCCTATCAAAGGTTAAAACTTGAATTCTATTTGTCCATACACCATTTAGCTAGTTAAAATGAAAATAAGTCTCTTTAAGTGACAAACTTCCAGTCCTGTCGAACATACAGGCTGTCACAGCACTTTTGATGGGGCTATTAATGTCTTAGCAAAAGATTAAGATAATTGGCCAAATGCTGAGGCTGTAATATCAGTTGTGTAAATTACATTCTGGCAAGAGAGAAAAAGTGGTGAAGCAAACTGATAAGAGGGATGTCACACTGTCTTTTATGCTCCTGCTGGATGCCTTCCTTGTCATACAAAAACCTCTCCTTTCCAGCACAGAAGCTGCACCTATTCTCTGCGCTCATCCTTTACTGTCTGAGTACAAACAGGATCTCAAATGCTAGAACTGATGCTGTACACGATATCACTTTATGGATAGCACAAAGGACCCCACACAACTCCTGCTCATGATGACTTTCCTGCCCCTTCCTGCTGCCCATGCTTGCAGGAACCCTGCTAAAGAAACAGCTTTTGAAAAAACATCACTGAACTCAGTGACCCAGAGCAACTGATGATAAGCTGCTATTAGCACCTTAAAAACAGAGAGCAAAGGGCAGGTTACCACATCTGTCATTACTGACCCATTCTCATGCCTCTCACTACAGCATCTGGAATCTTCACACTGATTTTAAAAATAAAATAAGAAGCAACAGTAATCAAACTTATTTCCAAGTCAATCTCACTCCAAGGAAGTTTCAACTGCTTTGCTCTCTGTTTCGCATTGGAGAGTTAAACTGTCATATCTCCAATGGATTTACTACCTCAAACTTATCTGTTTCCTAATGTTATCTGAAAACAAATACACTTTCAGTATGTTGGAATCAAAAGGAAAAACATCTGCAGACGCCAACACGCTCTTTACATGCTGATATACACCATGGCTTGCTTCTACATGCATATATTACACCTCCAGCTCGCTGCAGGGCCCTTAGAGAAGAGCAGTACAAGTTAGTCACTACTCACTGTCATTCCAGTTGAAGAACTTGGAGCAGTACTCAGAGAGCTGGAGACCGAGCATCCATAACAGTCTCACATGCAGTGCTACTGCAGTGCAAGCCAGCCTTACTCATAAATCCTGGAACTCCTCAGCTCTTTCCCTAATGAGCAATCAGCCAGAATCCCTGTCATCCTCCCTCGCCTGTACACACGCACAGAGCAGGCTGAGGTCCCCCAGCACTGAACTCGTGTGCACTCACTCTCCCAGCTTTAGAGAGAGGCCGTGGGGAGTGATGCTGCACAGCTCGTGGTACATGACACATGGCACTGATTTTCACACACAGAGAAAACGAGGAGTAATCCAAGGGCTAAAAAGGAAAGAGTTTGTTTCCTTAAAGACAAACACAATGCTAGTATGCACACAAAACATTAACAGCAATCACAAATCATAGTAAAGGCTTTTTCTCCTTGATTTTGGTTAACACAGCTGACTCATGAACAGCTCTTTCACGCTTCCCGCAGAGCTTTGACCCCATATAGGTGGTATCTGCATAAAATGTCAAGGGAGCATAAACCAAGATCTACAGAAAGGCTTTTATAAGGACATCCATACACAGCAAGAATTCCATCTAACCCATGAAGGAGAGCAGTGAAAAACTGTTCCCACCATTACCCAGAAGAAGAGAATGGCTAGCAGCAACCAATACCTTTGTGTAACACATACATTTAAGCAAATCATAGATGAGATTTAAGCTCCGCTGTTGCTTTCACGGCAAAGCTGCAGTGTACAGAGAGTCTTTGTAAACACACTTGCATTTTTTCCCAAGACTCTTCTAAGGGGGAGAGAAATTAAGAAGAAATTAAATATGTATCAAAGAGACCAAATGCACATTTTCTCCTCCTTGCCCATTTTAATCGATAGTTTTATTTCACTAGGGAGTAATCAATTCTTTAAAAATGAAGGAAAAAGAAACGGATATTTCATTAGACAAGTTAAAACTCAAGATACTCTGCTGCATAAAGCACTTGTTTTTACAAAAAAAATACTTAGAGCCAGTTAAAAGTATTATCAATTTGCAATCATACGGCTCCCTGGAAAACGTTTTCAGTTGTAAGACTTCCAAGTAAAAGCTGCAGATTTCTAATGACAAACTAGAAGGAGGAGAAGAGAGCAGTTATTAAAAAGTTCTGCACTATTTCTTTTGTTCATTTGCAAATAATACTTTGTCCAGTGCATGCTTTTTTAAGTGATAGATGTGATACTATTGGCACTGAACTTCTGTGCATGGTCTGGTTCCACAGAACCATCACAGGCAGAGCAGAAAGCTGAGGAGCAGGTTCCACTCTTACAGCAACCCACTCCAACCATTAAATAGGGAGCAGTGCTTGTATGTCCTAATAAGTATAAAATGAAGATCAACTAGAAAGAAAAGGCTCCAATAAAATTCATGTCTTTTTCGATTAAAATCTCTTTCCATCAGGACAAGTTTTGAGTCCCATCTAGGTGTTATTTAATTTAATCTAATTTGAACAATTTCCAAACATCAGGTTGATTAATTTCAACAGCATGGTGTTATGGAAAGATTTACTGTACAGGGGTTGTCTAGCTGGGAATTAATAAAGAAGCCAGTTCCTTGCCCTGAGTAACATGAGGTTTTAAGACTTCCCAGATTTCTAGTGGGAATACTTCACAGCACAAGCATGTTTTCTTCTGGGAGTGAAACCCACCAAAATTATTAAAAACTGAGATCAAATGGTGATGTCAAACCCAAAGGAAATCATTCTACAGTGGAGAGATTTTTATCAAGCGAAGAAAGTGGAAATAAAGTTTTTGTTGTTGCTGTTATGCTTTGGGTTTTTACATTTTGTTTGTCGGCAATTTTTTTGTTTTGTTTTGTTTTGTTTTAAACAGAACACAGACACACATGCAGGGTAATCTCCCTCAAAGACAAAGCAAATTTCTATGGTTTGGAGTTCAGAGACCAGGACATCGACTTGAAAATTCATAAACTACTGAAAATTCTTCATTACTTTATGTAGAAAACATTTTCCCTAGCACAGACTGTACTGTGGGCCACTCTCTAAGCTGGCCTTTCCAGTACAGAGGAAAAAAAAAAAAAAAGAAAAGGAAAACAAAATTAAAATAAATCTAGGCGATAGCAAGAGCAGAATCCACAAATGTTCATTTCCATGCACACCTAAAAACCATTGAAGTGCAAGCAACTTTGGTTGGACTTCTAAGATGTGACCCTTACCCTACAACAGAAACTAAGAAGCCCAATTACCAAAGCATGGATTATCTTAAGGAAATTATCTAGATAAAGATTCAGTATATTTAACAATAAAGCATGCTTCTACAACTGGCAGTAACCACAGGAAGCAATCAAACTACAAACATTTCCTAAACCTAATCTGCTTCTGTTTTTTCTTTAGAGAGAGACCTTTATCCAGCAAAGGCACTTCACTTTATCCAGTGAAGGGAAAGCAGTCCATTTATTTCTCTCTGTACTGCAGTAGAGCTGACCTTACATATACTGATTTGGTATTTAACTGTCTTTCCCCTTCTCCTAAACAAATTTCAGAAATGAACCCAAACTGAGAAAAATGCTTTAAAAGGCAGAAATCGGCACAGGAGAGGTTTGCCAGGTCTCCTTTTCACATCCTGCAGCTCTAATTGAAAAGGCAGAAGCCAATTAAGTTTGACAGCTTTCAGTTACACAGAAATACCTGAATTTCTGCAGCAAAGATGCTATCCTGCATCCTAAAGTGTAACACAAATCCGTAATTTTCTTTCTGAAAAACTTAATCCCACCACTAAGTTAATTAAAAAAAAAATAAAAAGGAAATAAAAAGGGAAGCTTTAAAGCCTCAGTGTGCCACTTCTTCAAAACAGTGTAAACCGCAAATCCTGAAGTGATCGGAAATTAAAACCTAGTTCACACGTTAATAATCAGGAGGTTTCTATTCAAGACTTGACTACCTGAACAAACATAAAATCAGAGAATTATTTTGGTTGGAAAAGACCTTTAAGATCACATGTAACAATGGAAGATAAATTGATAATTAGAAAAATCAACTGCACTCCAAAATGTGGGGTATTTTGTCTAGTTGGCTGGGGCTTTTTCAAGAGGAAAGACATCAAATAGTATTTGAATGAAAAGGGCGTTGTACTGATCTCAACACCACTTTTGTTTAAATCACAGCATAGCTGTAGCTGGTGGCGATGTGAGATCTTCTCCAGAAAATCCTGCAGAGTCCAGCCGAGGGCTGCAGACTCAGGAGACACAATGACAGGCTAACCAAGCACAATCACACCGTTTCCACAGGGCCACACACGCACGACTGTTCACACTCAAGAAGGATCTGGCCTGAAGCAGATCCCAGGTTCAGCCCATGCTAGGGCAATTCCGTGATAAGGTGGAAGAGACAGAGCTCCCTCATTTCAGCAAGCATTAGGCATGTCCATTAAGGCTCACTTTCAAGTTACCTCATAAATTATGAACACAATTAAATCGGACAGAATATAAGTTGTTGGCACTTAACTTATTTACAATAAATGCTTGGTTTGGGTAAATGGACTGTGTTTCAGCCTTTTACTTATCAAGCACCGGCTTGCAACAGTCTCATTATGAGGCTGAGAATTCTTTCACTGTAAATCTTTTTTAATGGGGACTGAAGGAATGACTTTGCAGTTGTTTGTCACTAACCACTCGGAACCACGTGAAGAAAGCTGTGTGCACACACTGACAGGCGGCCAGCGGGAAATCGCTCTCAAATACAGGAGACTGCATCAAGATCTTTGCAACTGTACGATCCTATCAAGCACCTCATTACAGCACATAAAGGTTTTGTTTAAAAACAAGGACCCTACTTTCTGCTAATCCTCTGCTCTCCAGTGTGTTCTAGACAAAACGCACGATATCTGATTTTGCATATAAGCAGTAATGTGATGCTGTTAAACTCCTACTCTTCATGGGTTTATAAGCCCGCTGCAAATAATTTGTTCCAGGATGCAATTTGGTAAAGAAGAGCTCAGTCCACAGATGATTTTAATACAATGTTTGCCAAAGAAACAAAATCATGTTAAATAACATTACATTGTAGATTTTTTCTTCTAAGGAGGGCCAGAGGAAGTAAAACTAAGGACAATATCTTTCTACTCCTCCTCAGCTATTTTTTCTGGCTTTACATATTCAATAAATCTGTAGGCAGGAAATGCATTTCTACATTTTATATTTTAGCCAATGGCGAATGCAAACCACAAGATATTATTTACATCTTTCTTCAGCTTCCAGTCCTTTCTGTGGCTTCAGTCTCCCAGCCATCACAGCTATCCCAGATCTCAGGAAGTCTTATAAATAAGTCACTACCGTCTCTGCAGATGTCCTCTGTTTCTGACAGCTTAACTACCCAAAGAACCCTTCTCCTAGCTGAAATAACAGCCTCACTGTTTAACACAAAATATTTCAGGCTACTATCCCACCACAGAAACATATTATGAAACTCATAACTTGATTTGATAATACTTGAATTTCTTAAAAAATGGTATAAAAGAAAAGCCATATTTAGAGCATGTGCTGTGACAAACAAGAAATGAGAAACAGAAGAACACCAAGTATTTACCTCTGGCACAGCCTCTCCTGCGGCGTGTCTGGGACACAAGTGTTACTTGCAGGAGATGAGGCCTTTTCATAGTCAAAGTGGATCAGCTGTTTCTGGTAACCAACCCCCTTTGCTAAACCAGTTGCGTTAACTCAACCCAAAGTTTGAATCTGTTGCACCAGTTGGGTTCACAGGGTAGGAACAGGAGCAGCCCCGCTGGGGCTTTGTGCCACTGTTAGCCCAAGGACCACCACACACAGGGCAGCCAGGAGGCAGGAGCAATTAAACAGGAGAATAAAGCACTTCCACCTCTCCAATTAAACGAGCAAAACTGAGAGCAATGATAGCCCAGAGCTTAAAATACTGTTTTGAGGGAGCCTGAGCAAGAAGGCAGCACAAACAGCTGTCTGGGTTACTCCAGCAGAAAGCTCAACCCCCCTGTGCCAGCAGCATCCCCAGGCACGCAGGAATCCCGTGGGGTACCAGCATCACACACAGGCCTTCCAATCCATGGAATAGAATCATAGAATCAGTTAGGTTGGAAAAAACACTTTAAATAATTGAGTCTAACTATTCCCATTGACAGGCAAAGGTGAAGACACTATAGCTATATTTTTCCTAAATAAAACAGCTCAGTTGGTTCAACTTGTTTCCCAGTTATAAAAGAAGAAAAAATATCCCACAGCCATACTTTATAATATGAACTAAATGGAAAATATACTTATTTCCCTTAAAATCGGCAGAAGAAACACTTCTAAAATCAGCTGACTTTTTGTTAAAAAAATCATCTTAAGCCATTAATTTCCTATAAGTTTTAGGGTTTGGTTTCTTTAACTCAAAAACAAGTATAGGGTTCATGAGGGGTTATTAGTTTGGGGGACTACTTTATGTTTCTTTTCTCTCAAAAACGTAACAAAACTCGCCTAAGGGGCTAAGACTCTCTATGCCAAGTTCCACCCAAAATTATTTTTAATGACCAACATTTTTAAACTCTGAAAACTGGAACTGCTAATAAGCCCTTAAATTCAGCGGTGCTAGCAGATGCCACCATATTATGTAATTTTTGAAGCAAAAAACCATCTTCTAGCAAAAGCATTTTAATGAAGGTTCTATTAACTAGTCTCCTGGTACTGGGATAAGTCCCCTGGAATGCAACAGAAAAGCTTTCATAGCTGGTTTGAGGTTTTATTTCTGGAGAAGTACTGCAGACCACACTCGGGCCTATTTTGGGGTCTCCACTGGGACCCACCAGCAAGTACTTTTCTCCTTCATGTCCATCACTGGCAAGAACAAGAAATTGTATCACCCCTTCTCCATGTTACAAGATAAATGTCTGCCAAGAGAGTCTACAGTAACTACTGCACCTACACCTCTGCCTTCAAACCCACTTGTAGGCTCCAATAGCGAGACAAGCTGAAATATCTGCAACCGCTGTAACCACTGCCTCCTTCCCTCATGTCTTATAGATATCGGCAGCACAAGAAAACCTCACTTCTAAGTGACAATGTCAACAGATACAGCAGAACTGGCTATGGGCAAAAGTTACAAGTAAGCACGCAAGAGGACAAGCCACATCAAACTCTCTCTCTGAATAAATGTTGTCAAACTAATGGTTACTGATGAAGCTCTGCACCCTGCTTCACCTTCAGCAAGGGTAAGGCTACTGCTAGAGCAATATCATTACTAGATGGTATTTTTCTGGTAGAAGGAGACCACAAAAATCTTCATCAGACCTTCAGCAGGAAAATAAGTGGAGGAGAGAATCACAAATGAGAAGAAGTAGAAGCCATTCTGTCCTCATGCAGCCAACTTCCCTCTCTGCCTCCCTTTTCACCAGTCAATACGGAGTTCAGTCTGCACCCATGGCCTATTGCAGGTCAGCAACTGGCCTCTGGGGCTTGGCGTTTACTTACAACTCCAATCTTTCACACCCTTGCACAGAGAGGGCAACTTCTGAGTGGCCTTCTCTTGTATTCTCTTTTTCAAGAACAGAGGAGTTGTGGGGGAAGTACTCTACAAACACAAGATCACACATTTAACAGCTATCAGTTTGAACATTACTCTTCTAGGAATATTTACATTTATCGGCCAGCAGGTTTTTAATAACTACCAGATCTTTATCAAACAAGTCATGAGGTCAAGAAACAAAAGTTAACAGATACACTCTCTTTCTCAGGCATGCACAATACACTTCATCCAGTTAGTAATATTTTGGGGCAAGAGTGGAAAAGACCTACCTACAGGCTCACCTGCTGCGTGTGGATTCACTTGTGAAGAGGCAGCAATACTTTTGGGGCTCAACAAGCCGAATTGCTACATTATTATGTACACAGAGCTACACCAAAGAATTAGATATTTCTGCTAGTGCAAATGCATGTGCTCACTGAGAGGTGTTAGCCAAAGAAAGCAGATTACATCTGTGCTCCAAAGGCCGAACTGGCTCCCAGTTCACTTTCAGATGCCATTCCAAATGTTGATTTATAAAGCTGTATGATACAAGACTAGAGCCAAGGCTACTGTAGCAAGGCTCTCTCTTTCTGTGTATGGTACAGCCGAAAGGACACTTCTGCTTACAGCTCTAGGAGTCAGAGAAAATGGGAGAGCCAGGATCCCTCAGCCTCAGGCCTTCAACTACAGTTTGGTCCCTTTGCAAGAGGCACACAGATTCACACCCCTTCCCCTCCCCGCACAGGGCCTTTCTGCCTTTTGGGTTTTAATCTAGGAACCCTGAGATGGTGAGGTAGCTAAAGGGCCATAGAAGTCAGTCCCAGGTAGTGATGGCTTAAGAGATCAAGTACTCTTATTTGCATTCATGTCCACAGATTTGAAGAGGGCAAAAAAAACCCCCCAAAACACTCCCCCCCGCATAAAGTAGCACCACTTTTCATTTTGAAAGAGAAGGAAGTCATTTTTACTACTTTCTACCTGTCCATGGCATTCTCAAAGCTCATCTAGCTGGCAGGTCAGTATGACACTGTGGTCATATTAATCTAATCATTAATCAATCTAATACAGTCATTATTAAGACAGACCCAGGCACTCAGATAATGCCTAACTTGAGCATTACTGTCAGGCAATACACCCACTTACTGCATACTTGCTCACAGGAGCCCATATGAAGTCTACTATCTAGACTTATAGCTTAAGAAACAAAATACTTAAAAAAAAAATAAATAAAAGGAAAATTTTAAAAAAAGCCCACACTTCTGTTACTCTGCATTTTCTCTAAGCCTAAAAATTGGTAGCGTGTATGACAGGTCCACCTCATTTTTCTTAATGATGTTTTTATTATTCTTTCACTCAATTAAAACAGAAATGGATATTGCATCTTCTGACTGTATAATTGTTATTGTAATCTGTTTTCGATCACTGCTTGGGAAATGGGTCCAAAACAACATAAACTATCCACAGCCTCAGAATACAAGTCATTTTCTTTTACTACGATACTTAAAGAGACATCTATCATGTTGCTCTGCTAACATGTTTGTATTATGGCAAAGAAGTTATTTTTAAGTTGGGAAAAGACATTATGAAAATCACCTTTTACTCCAAAGTATTGTATAACTCATAACTTATAACTACATTTCTTAATAACCATTCAAAATAATAAGGCTGGAAATTGTGCACATCTAATTTTAATATATAAATAATGTAAATGAATATAAACCAAAATATGCTCAAAATATGAATTTATATTACTCTCAAAAAATAGGCTGGTTATAGTTTTGAAAATAACATGCTTCATTTCCAATATATGCCTGTCAGTTAAATTTATGGCAAAACATTCTCCGTGAGTTTAGATTACCACTTCTTTGTGAGTTTCCTCACTTATCTGAAGCTTCTGTCCAAATGCTGACAAAGTCAGCAACTTCTCAAGAGTGAAGTGTTGGTGATGCACAAGTAAAGACAGACTAATCCAGCCCCTTCTCAACATTACAAATACAACTGAACAGCTGAGAAAGAGAAGAGATGAAGTAACCTTGTGGCTGTATGCGGCCATACAAATTATGCTTTTGATATAAGAAACTCCCCTCCCAACATTTCATATCAGTTTTAGTACCTTTGAAAAGATTTGCTGTCAATAACGCATCTTTTCATCTCAGTGTGTGTCTTTGGGGAACAAATGAGGGAGCATATTTAAGTGGGAGACATTTCTACTGCATTCTGAAAATGCAGTGGGCATATGGTTATCTCAAGAGATGCTGCAGCTTCATATAAAATAGTGTCTGACCGGTATCAAGATTTTTCTGAGCTTCTTTACCTTGCTGACATTACTATTAACAAGGTAGAGCTGTGCTCAAATTGTTTAATATTGCATGTCCATCTGATACAAGGACATCAGTTAGAGCACAATGACTAAACATTTTTAGCCAGATAATTAGCCAGATAATTTTCTATTTAGAAAACAAGTCATATGCTTAGACTCTTATCTAGAGCTACCTGTCCTTTTTCTTCAAGTTCTTTCTGTTTCCTTCATGCAGCTTCTACAAATAATGACAATTCTCTTTTTCCAAACATTGCTGCATGAAAATCATTCAGCATTTGACAGGAAACTGAAAATATATCTTCAGCTCAGAAACAGTATTCCTGCCCCAGCATCCAACTTACCATAACATTGACACAGAGCTCACAGTCCATTTTTTAAACAATCTGTAAATTATTTGTGTAGTTTTATTCTAAGTCGAAGTGCCTCCTGGAAGGAGGTTTTACGTAAGTCGTCAGATACTAGCAACATCGACATTCACACCTTTAAAAATCAGAATAAGAATTACACTTAAAAAACCCAAAGCAAAACACAACACTAACCAACCAACAAAACAAACAAAACCTTTCAAACATCTTTTATAAGACTTTTTCAATGTCAGCAGCCCTAAATTGCTAATAGACAAATGCCAGAATCTTGTACATTTGTAAATCCTCAGGGGATACCCGCAGAGCTAGTAAATATATTTTAAAAGAAAAAAACCAAACAAATAAAAATACTATTTCATGCCTTTTTTAAAGTTCCCTGAAATAGAAGAAATAACATTGGTAATATAAAATTTTTTTTCCCTTACCAATATTCGAATCAATGCAATGGAAGATGGGGACAAAAAATACTCAACAGCTGCAGTACGTGCTTTCATACAAAGCGCAGAACTCTGGATAAAAAAAAATCCCTAACTATAGAGCATATATGGACAACATGCCTTGCTGGCTGAGAACGTATCACACATTAAAGCAGTCAACACTTGGGAACGGCCATGAGAACCTCAACTAGATGGGCTAACAACTGCCCCCAAATTAAATGGCAAAGAGTATTTTCTGTCTTTCATACCACTAATCAATGTAAACTCATTTGACGCTGCTGATGAGCATTCTGCAACAAGTACAAAGCTTGTTGGAGGGCAATTTTTTTTAGTATCGCTAGAGGCTAGAAAACATTCCTCAAAAGCCATCAAATACTCAGCTGCCTTTTGTCTGCTGTGACTATTTCTTACATCTGCATTAGTGACACGTGCCACCGTGAGGACTGATGCAGCTGACCCCGGACATTTCGTACAGTAGGAACCAATTACCACAAAGCGAATTTTTCTGAGCTAGAAAGGGCTCTGGCTCCTCATTCAACACAGCAGGCTGGTTTCAAAGGCACTGAGAGCTTCAAAAGGAGAGCACGCTCGTTCGGTAGTTACAGAGTATGAATCAGGCACACGTTATCTCGTACAAACCCCCATCATATCAATTCAAAGGGACTTGGTAATACTTTATACCTTGAAAAACTGGGCCTTTAATCCTAAAAACACAGCTGTAGTTACTAATTTAACTAAATTATGAGGGGCAGTAATTAAAGGCCTAACTTAGCTATGCCTTGCAATTTGGGATTCAAAAGAAAATCTTCCCAAGTTCTACAGATTTTCAGTTATTTTCAAAAGTTTAAAAATAAGATTTAAAAGCAAGTTGTGGGCTGCTCAGTCACAAAAATAAGAATTTTCCTAAACAGGTCACACAGATGTTTGGTGAACATAAATACATGACTGCAATAAAACTCTTCATTTTACAGCACCATAGTTGCCATATCGTATTACCATGTTCTGTGTCAATGCGAGTGACAAAAATCTTACTGGTTCAAGTATTTTACTTAACTCCAGACCACCGTTGTGGCCCTTTTCCTCCCCATTCCACACAGACAGCTTTAAAGAAAACATCAATAACAGAAAGTAACTGCAAAAATAAATATTCAGGCTAGTATCTCCATGAAGAGTACTAAACTTAAATACTTGTAAAGGAATTTTAAAGTAAGTGATACCATCTGAAAGTCTGTGCTACAAACTAGAAAGTTTCAATATGACATAGCTGTCTGCTGAAATGACGACTTAATTACAGTTACATTATGCCAGGTTTTTTCTATTTTTAAATCAAGATAAAATATTCAGTACAGTAAAAGTATTTAAACAGAATATAAGGATTCCACAAAATTAAGTATTTAGGAACGGAATCTTCAAACTTCACCTCTAAGTGTTTATTCATAACAATAAAAGTTTAATACTGTTGGCCTTCCTTCGATGTCCAAATTCTTCATCTAAATTCCGAGTGGAAGATATGTCACTATTTAATTTCTTGGAAATATGTTGCCTCTGGCATTTTTACAGTTTTTAATATGATTTTGCCATCTTCTTTAGGCATAAAAACAGTTCCGGGGAGTCACTGAAAACTCCTGTTAAGGTGAGTTTGTCAAAGAATTGCCATATAAATAATTGACAGTAAATATACTATCTTTTATCCCAGTGACACTAAGAAAAGGCAGGAACAACTTATAAAGGGAGGAGGAAACAGAATTAATGTGGACTATTTCAATTATGTTGGTTGCTTTTTCTTTCCTTTGGTTTATGATGAGAATAACAGCATGCAGTTAACTAACATGGCCATGGGTGTGGGGAGGAAGCAGGGAGATGACTTGAAACACTTAGGAACTGTTGCAGGGGAAAAAAATGTATCTTACTACCGCTAATCTTAAATCTTGAATTCAAAATTGTTGGTGGCTTTCTGCAGATGCAACTTAAGGGTTCCAAAATTACTCTAAACATCAAATTATGTCTAGGTCATTGAATGGGTGGATACCCTATATTCTGTTTAATGCGTATGTTCAATTGCACACATACTTCAACCAACTGTGTCTTTATTTTAATAACAGACCAAGTACTGAAAATACATAAAGAAAGACTATTTTTCTACCTCAGCAAAAATACAGCTGATACACTGCATGACCCTTCAGGAGTGACTGCTCTGCTTGTTCTATTTATATGACACAGCCTGATTGGAAAAGGGAGAGAGTGGTGAAAATCGGCAAAAAGACCAGAAAGTCATTTTTAATGATCAGTCCCGGAAAAGAAATCACTGTCTTGCTTTTCTTACTGTTCCTGTTAAATTAGAGATTTCTTCCTCATTATGTATCAGAAACACATAAAATCCAAGATTTTACATTTCTTCCAAATCCCTACTGAATTATATCAAAGTACAAAGCAACACTTTCCAACTATTCTGCCGCAGATAAAATATAAAACATAAATACAAAAGCACATCTCTGCTGGTTCCTGATCTAACAGGATTTGCGGCTTTCACACTTCTGTATTTCAATTCGCTTAATTCTTTAGAACAGCTACATATTTCTTTCAGGCAGCAGGAAGATATTCTTCATCTAGGATCTGGGCAGGAATCTAAAACCTAACCTTTCGCTTTGCTCAATTCCTAAGGACAAGTGAAACATACTTCCTTACTGTGTTCAGGATGCCATGTTAACTAACCATTTAGAACACGGGAGCAAATTTGATCATGCTGTATTCTTCTGTCTGCACGGAAGTGAATTTTCACTCCAGTCAAGTACCTTAAATCCTTGTAAAGATATAAAAGGTAGTACAAACAGTACAAACCCTACAATATTTTTGCAGAAATATTTACAATAGACTTTGACAAACAGCTCTTTAACCATCAGCCTGTGTTTCTGTCACCCCAGAGATATATTAAGACTGATTTCTAAGTACACCTAAGCAGACAGAGCCACAATACACTGAACTTTAGGGGGCTTACAGCAATCAGCAGCAGCGCTCCGAAGAGTCACTGCATCCACATTTCTGGTACATCTGACTTTGTACAAGCTCCATAACTACAGCTACTGATTAACATCCTGATCATACACTTTGGTTTGAATTGCCTGAAAGCTTTTCCCTCCATTAATATTTTGTAAATTGAATCACAGTTTTTAACAGTTAAATGAATACGAACATATTATCAAACTGCATCAAACTAATCTAAACAAAAAATGTTTTGCAATCATTTCCTGCTCCAAATTTGAACATGTTCCCTCAGCTATAATTTGGTTCTATGTTTCTTTTTCGGCAAAACCAAACTTCAGAACAGCTCATTCTGCACACTGGCATTTTAAATTGCTTTCAGAGGCTTTTGACGCTTATTTTCTACACTCTTCAAATCAACACACACGTATATATCTGCACATCCACTCTTACACAAACAGGTTCACGAACTGCAATCAACAATTCCGTAAATATAAGTTTTCTAGTCATTAATCATCCCCCTTTTTTTTAATCCTTATGGAGTGAATTACTAACTGAGAGGAGATGCCAATTCTAGTAAGTGAATGTTACCCAACAGGGATATAAAGCTGTCAACACCATAGTGCTCTTGCTTGCTCTAAACTCTCTCCCAGGCTTCATATGTTTTTTAAAGCAATATTAGCCTTTTTCTCCAAGGAACCTTACTCTCCTTAATATCTGAGCACATGTGCTTTATTACATACAGGTTTTAAAACAGACTGGTCAGATAACTGTTGTAACATTTTAGAAAGCACTGGGTTAGTCAGGCAAACCAAAACTGGACTCTAATACATTGGACTGACGCTAACAACACTGTAAACAGTACCAAAACTTTAAAATCCCCTATTAAACACAACCTTTAAGACCTCGTTTATCTTTTGAGTGACCTTCACTAGATTATTATAGCTGCTGTAATGGCCCTTTGAATTAAGTACATTCACGTTAGGAATAAAAAAACAGGAAAGTCATAAGGCAAAATTTCTCATGAGAACAACTGATTTTCTGTCTGCACTACAAAAGCTTATTTTAAAACACTTTTTCACTCACAAAACTAGAGAGAAAGCTAGAAACACTGATAGCGCTATATTTCTCTATTTCTCAGGGAAGTCACTAGAAAAATAATTGCAGCAAACAGTACGATTATAAAACTGGTTACCAAAGGTCATCAGGCTCATCATAGCAGCAGGTAGTTGAGAGCTTATTGCTCTATTCTCAGAAATTAACTTCAGAACCTGATGTTATTACAACAAAAAGCCACTTGACAAGTAGGAAGGAATTTCAGCATTTACATATCTAAGGCCCAAAATGAGATGAGAAAAAGAATTGCTAGCATTTGACTTTGCTTTCAAAACCTTTAGATACATATTATGGAATTAAAAATACAACAAAACAAAAACTAAACTGGTATCTAGTTTTCAGTAAAGCATTTCCATTTTTGTCCCAAATGCAATTGACATTCAGTAAGTATTAGTACTTGTTAAAGCCCAAGAAATAAGAATAAACTGAAACACTGACAACCGAAGCCTTGGATGCCACTTCACTATGACTTTCAGTAGTTTCCTTTTTGTCAAACTTCAGGCACAATAATAGGACAGCCCCTAACAATATTTATTTCAAATCATTTTTATACTAATTTGCCAGTAAATTAAAAGTAAGCCTTTCCACAAATGTCTACAGCTGCATTTCACAACTCCAGTGGAAAAACTACTACCACCACAGTAATCACTGCAAAGATACAGACTTCCAAAAATACCCGAAACAGGTGTGATCTGCATTCAGGAAAAGAGCACTTGATCATAACAGGTTCTTAAAGATAGAACTTGAAAAAGAGCAGAAGAAAAATATCTAGAAATTAGCTATGTTGATTTATTGTGAGAGTATTTCCAGAAGAAAAAAAAATAAATCAATTTTAAACAGCACCATTATCTTATTAAAAAAAAAATCTGCCTTAACTAATTTAGTATTGAGTATTATAGAACCTAGGTAAGTATTCAGACAAGAATAATTTTCTTCTTGCTTTCAGTATCAATAAGGAGTAATGAATAACCTTTATTATGAACAGCCTAAACCCAAAGAGACTGAGACTGTTTAAAGAACACCAGCTAAGGGAAAAAAAAAATTACTCCTGCATTTCTTATTCCCCCACACTTCTACACTCCAGTCTACAACACCTTTATAAATGAGCTGAAGAGTAATGAACAAAAACTTAGGCTCTTAAAAGTTTGCTTTCAGAAATGAAAGTCTTTTTCTTAAGTGGAAGAAATCTTCCATAGCTTAACAGGCCAGATTCAGGCTGAACCACCGATATAACTATAAAAGCGGCTGAATTTCTCTTGGATAACACAGCTGCAACTAGAAAGCAACATATATTCCAAAACATTTAAAAGAGTTATTTTAAAGTATATTTCTATAAACGCCCCAAGGAAAAACATTTCAGCTCTAATTCTAACATGCTTTTTAATATCAAGCAGCTTTAATGCCCAAGTCTCAAAAAAGGCATCTAAAACTACATATACTACTTTTTATATGATTAACTAGTTCCTTTTCACAATTACTCAACAAATCATTTCTTCACCAATTTCTAAGTGGAATAGTATTACAAGTCTTTCACTGCAAAGCTGTTTCTTCTTTTTCCATACATTGGAAGAACATAGAGAAGAGAATTAAAAAGTAGATATAGTTATCCAAGAAACATAAAAAACTAGTGAGCTCTCTTACCCTTCATTAGGTATATAAATGAATCCTACGTTTTTAAAATAAAATCTGCAGCTCCTTAGCAAACTTCAGCAATTAGGAAGCCTATTGAGCCAAAGAGGTCTAAAACAAGCATCTAATGGTAAAATCGCTAAATAAATCTCACGTAATAGAGAGTCATGTGACGACCATTTCAGTGTATCTCTCGAAATGCCATTTACACAAACTCTTTGTGTATAAACAACTACAATTATGTGTTACCACTCTGCTCAATTTAAAACACAAATACAGAAGATTTTTTTTAAAGTAAAGTTATTGGCCTTTCCTGCAGTATTTTGCTCACAACATCTGGATAATTTCAAGATTTTAAAATATATTTCTTCTAACAACAGGCTGCACTGTCTTAAACACGACAGCATCAGAGTTAAGAGGAAAAAAGAAGACATTTAGGAGAAATGACCGGAAAGTTTATCTGCTTGGAACAAAAGGAGGGAAAAAAGCAACCACGCGCTTACCATGCTCTTAACACAAAACTGATCAGCAACTTGATAGCAAAATAAGAAAGATAAGTATTCTAGAGAAATGCAGGAAAAGTGCAAAACTAATGCTCAATATGTTTGCTGAAAGAGCTGAACTTTACACATACTTTGCCCTGTCCTCTTTTACAACAACTGCTACAAAACGCTACTTACTGAAAGAAAAATAAAATCCCAAAATGCAACCATAAACGCTGCCATTTTTCCCACCCCGGTGACCCCATTCTTAAAGCTGTGACGGTGGGTGTAGCACACCTAAGTGCTGTCACCCGCATCCATGAAGGCAGCCCGACCGCCCGCACCCAGGCCGGAGACGATGCCCTTTCCTGCAAGCGCTGCCCAGGCCCGCCGCCCGGCCGCTACCGTGCCCTGCGGGACCGCCGGCGGGCAGGGGGATGCCCGCGGGCTGCCCCAGGGTGTTCCGCACGAAGAAAGCGCCAAGCGCAGGACACGTTCTCACCCCGTTACCCTCCGGCAAGATCAGGCCTGGCCCTTTGAGAGCCGCCCGGCCAGAGCCGGGGTGGCCTCTTTCGGCAAGCGGCCTTCTAACGCCGGGGGGCTGCGCGCCGCACGCCCGGTCCAAGTCCCGCGGATTCCCGCGGATCCCAATCACCGCAGCGGGGCCGAGCAGCCAAAGGCTTGCCCGGGAAAGCGGGCAGCGGCCCTCCAGCTGCCACGCGGACCTGCCGGCCCCTCCGCGCACGGTGCCGACCCGCCCGCCACACGCTCCCCCCGGGCCCGCCGCCCTGCGCGCCCCGGCCGGCGGAGCCGCCGTGACCGCGGCCGCACGGTTACCTCC
>VXAD01008599.1:752826-852284 GCA_013399195.1 Dicrurus megarhynchus
GGGGAAGTCGGAGTTGGGGACAACGGACTGACCGAGGAGGAGCAAAGCTGCCACCGGCACTCAGTCCAGACACCCGGGTTGGTCCGATGCAGCCCGTGCGGCCTCGCCGCCTCCTGCCACCCGCCCCCCACCCCTGCCCCCTGGGAGCCGAGCGACGGCGGGGATCCTCCCGCAACCTCTCCCCGCCGGAGCGAGGCGACAATAACTTTTCGCGGTGTAGTGGGGGCTACCGCCCCGAGGGCCGGTCGCGCTTCCTCCGGGCCGCCAAAAGCCAGCGACCGGCCCCAGGTAGGGCCCCGCCGTCGCCCTGTTCTCCGCGCCCGGCTCCAGGCAGTTACCGGGGTGGTCTTGAATAATTGATGGCGGGGGCCGGGAGAAGGTGACAAGCGGGCAGGGAAGAGCTGCTGCTACCGCCGCTAAATTATTTAATAGCGGAGCTCCGGGTAGGGCATGACAGCGCTACCTAAGTGCAGCGAGTGGTGCGGGCAAAGTTCCGGCCGGGAAGTCGCAGTGGGGCGGGATCGAGCCCCTCACCAGTCCCGGGGCGGCGAGCGGTCACCCGGCAGACAGGCAGTCCCCTCTCTCTCTGATGCAAGGTGCACCGCGCCGCTCCCTGGGGCCGGCGGCGGCGCGGGCGCGTCTCCCGGCGGGGCCATGTCCGGCGGGCGCCCCGAGGACCCGCAGCGCCCCCTGCCCGGCCCGGGGGGCGCGGGGGAATGAGCCGGCGGCTCCGCGCCGCCGAGCCCTCGCCGCCCGCCCGGCGGTGGAACGAGACCCGCGTTAAGGTGGACCGACGGAATCCCTTCTGGCGCGGGGGGCGGGCGGCGGACGGGCGGCGAGGAAGGAGGTGGCGGCGGCGGGCACCCAAAGTGCCCCGACACCCCCCTCCTCCGCCTCCCCCGCCGCCCGTTCGCGGCTGGTTCCCTGCGCGGCGCCGCCCTCCCTGCCGTGCTCCCTTAAGAGCTCTGCCTTTTACGGTGGCGCCGGAGGGTCAAAAAAAAAGGGGGCTGGGGGGGGTTAGTGGGGAGCGGAGCCCCCCCATCCCGGGCAGGGCGACACTGGGGACCGGCGGGAGCATCACGGCCACCGGGCAGCCCTGGCGACAGATTTTCGTTCGCCCTGGGAGCGCCCGGGGAGAGTAGGGTGGCCAGCAGTGGCTGCTCCGAGCCCGCATGCAGCCGTCCCAGCGCTGCCTCGGGGTTTGGAGGAGGGTCAGGTCCCCACAGGAGATCGGCTGCCGCCTGTCCCGGTGCGCCCCTCCTTCCGTCCGAGTTGCAGTGACAGCCCACCCGCCCGCCGAGCGCTCGGGTGTCCCGGTGAGCTCCGGGCCGCCCCTGAAAATAGTGCCGGGAAAAGCAGCGGATCCCTGGGCAGGGTAAGAGAAATCATCCCTTCGTTCCACATCCGACCTCCGGGCCGGCCCCGAAAAGCAGTGCCAAGTGCGGCTTTCCCCGCCTCGGCCGAAGCACTCTTGTCTCTCCCCGCCTCGGCTGGGGCAGGGGCACCCGCCGCCAAAGTCTGGACGCGGTGCCAGCCTTGCCCTGGGGCAGCAAGCCGTGAACGCGGGTGGGAGCCGGGTCCCATCGCCGGCTGAAGTCTGGGGTAGCCAGAGAAGATACGGGGAACAGCGGAAGGCCGAGGGTGGGGGGGGCCGGGGGCCCCGCCAGAGCCAGGGCTCCGGGAGCGTTCGGAGGAGCGAGCGGCGGTGCCGGGAACGCGCAGGCTGCGGAGGAGAGAGCGCAGCGGCTGCCGCCAGCCAGGTCTCCTGCCTTCCCTCTCAGAAAGGAGCCTCAAAGTTTGAAGAACTCTCTGTTTCCTTTTTAAATAACCCGATCTAACTTTTCTCCTTTCCCCCCCCCCGCCAAATCTGATAAAGCTCAGCAGCATGGACGTTAACGTTTTCCGCCAGCTATCGAATAATTGAATAATGTTTTGTTCTTACCTTTGATGTTGTACTACGAATGCCCGCGGATCAATGGCCAGAAAGTTAGAAGAATTGGTGATTTAGGACTTCAGTACTTCTGGAAAAAAAATGCCAATGGTTTAGCCAGGATCTTCCCTGTCTGATTCGTTACTATTATTATATCTGATGATGTGGATGGATGGAGAGATTCAATCCAAGCCCATTAATGAGGTATTTTATAAACACCACCGTCTGAAGATCTTCATTTACATTTTGTCAGTGATCCCTTCCTTAACAGCGGAGACGTGTGGCGACAGCGCGATTACAGGACTTTAGTAAAGCTCCTATAAGAGTACAACTGGCTTGTTAATTGATTAATATTTTATTAAGTGTAAATATTTTATAAAGTTTTTAGGAAAACTATCGATTCTAAATTATTAAACTAGTCAGAAGGGCATTTGAATAATGCATACAATTAAATACATTTAAATATATATGTAGCGATTGCTTCATTTGCAATGAATCCCCTGCACCTTTCTCTTGCTTTCGTTTTTTCTCCACCGGCAGCTGGTTTCTTATTTGTGCCTTCACTGGAATATCAGGATTACCGAATATGTGTTTAGTCCGTATTTATAAACTGAATGTTTACATAAATACTCTTAGAAAATAACTTTGAAATCGGGAGCCATAATATTTTGAAAATTTCGACACGGAAGCAAAGGAGCTTCTTAGTGAAACTGAGGGAAACTTAACCGAGTTCGTAGAAATGTTGTTTGGTAACTTCTGTTTTGTAAACATCACTTAATTTATACGGATTTTATGAAGCATGATGCTTATTTTTGTTTTGCATATTTTTTCCCAATAAAAGACTTTCTCTCTGTTTCAAATTACAAACGCTTTTTTCTCCTGTTGCATGATTTTCACATGTCCTTATTTCCACTGGAAAAAAAGGACTATTATTTCCCATCGCTTTCCTCACCCGTCTTCAATGTCGCTATAAAAAAAAAACCCCAAGCCTATTTTTAAAAAAACGTATTAATAATATTAATAACCTATTTTTCTTTTTCCAACACAAGCTCCGGTACGAGAATTTTCTGCTCTCGCACTCTGGTGAGAGCAGGAGTGGATGCGCTCCGAGTGCCCAGCGCTGCTTGTTACTGGAGTTTGTGGACGCCTAAAGTCGTTGATTGCCAAAAAAATTTGAACAAAAACACCTCCTTGGAAAGGTTTGGTTTTCATTAACTACCGCTTTTAAAGCCAAAACGCCTGGAAGCGATCGCAGCTCTGTGCCCACACAGGCTTCAGAGGCGGGCGGCTGCAGCCGGGGCTGCCGCGACCTCCCGGGCCTCCGCTGCCCGCGATGCCGCCCCCTGGGTCGGGGCAGCTCTCGCCCCACGCAGCCGGCCCGAGAGCCGGCCCCCGTGGCTGGCAGGATCCGCCGGGCGCTCTCCTCGCCTCCTGCTTTCTCCCCCTTCCACCCAGTACTTCCCAGGGGCCACGGCGGCCGCGGGACGACAGCCTCACCGCGAGGCTCGGCCGGGGCTGAGGCGGGGTCCCCGGCGCCGCACGCTGGGGACCCGGGGAACACCGGCCCACCGCCCCCGGGCGCTGTCTCGAAGCGCAGAGGTCCCGGGCTGCCACGAGGCCACAGCGGCCGGCGNNCCGCGAGGCCACAGCGGCGGGCGGGATGGGGGCGGGGTGGCTCCCAGGACCGGCGAGGCAGCTCTGGGTCCCTTCGGGGCGGCGGCTGCAGCAGGTACTGCCAGGACGCCGGATCAGGAGGAGAGGGGAGAGCGGATCCCACAGCCGAGGGCTCCGGTCTCCCCGCTCGGCCCGGTCTCCATCGCGGCGGGACCCGAGCCCGCGGCCGCTCCTGCGGCCCCCGGCCGGGACCACCCGCCCGACCCATCCCTGTGCCTTCGCCTTTGCACAGCGCCATCGCGCGGGCACTGGCGCCGACGCAGCCCGAGGCGGCCGCTGCTCCCGCCCGCCCGCGGCCCCGGCCGTGCGGGAACGGCGCAGCACCTGCCGCGGGGCCGAGCGGGCCCCTCCCGCCGCCCTTCGCTGCGCCCTCGGCCCTGCAGCGCCGCTCCGCCCTGCCACCTTGCCCGCCGCGCCACATGCCGTCGAGGCTCCGACACCCTCTCCTCTCCCGCGGCCCGGCCCGGAGAGGGCAGAGCGGTGGCACAGGCAAACCGGCGACGGGCAGCGCGTAAGGACCGACCTCCTGCCCAGCCGCGCCTTCTTCGCGCTCCCCTCGTGGACCGGGAAAGGCGCTGGGCAGCCAAGGAGCCAGGCCGCCTCTGCGGGGCGGCCCCGCCATCGAGCGCTCGCTGTCGGGGACGAACCATCTAATCCTGTCGCCGTAGGAGGGGTCCGCGTCCCTCCGCACTACCGCGATCCCTCTTTCGGCGCCAGGTTCAGAAGGGGAAGCCGAAACGAAACAAAAATGTCTTTGAGCCCAAGGGCGGGAGGAGCCCGGCTCTGCCGGCAGCACTTCGAGGGGAGAGCTCTGGCTCCAGCCGACAGTGCCGGCGGGAGCACGGCGCCGGCCATCATCCTTTCCCAGCCACAAGCCTCTGCTTTCCCCCAGCAACCCAAGCCTAGAACGGCGGCTGTCCGGAGGGGGAGCGCGGCAGCGGCTGGAGCGGCCGCCGGGCTGCCTGGCGAATCCCCCGGCTCCGGGGCACAACGCCTCGGCCCCGCGGGAGCCGGCTCTGCATCCCCTGAGCACCGCCGGCCGCCTCCAGCCCCTTCGGGATCCAGGCGGCTCGTTCGTGCCTTACCAATGGAATAAGAAAAGTAATTTTAAAAAAACCAAACCCAAAGCGTCTTTAAGGCGTCCGAGCTCCGACCAAAGGGTTTCGGGACAGCAGTATCTCTGCAGACCTACCCTCGCTTCCATCCTTCCCCCCAGTGGTTTTATTAATGAGCCTTTTGCTGTTGACGCTGGTTGTATGGAGAAGGAGCTGCGGACAATAGAGAGGCAATCTCTACAGACACACGTATACAGGAAAGGGAACGACATGGCCGGAGCCGAGTAGTACGTAATACGTTATTACACCGTAATTGCTGGAAATGAAAGCTGCGCAGCCCCCCGGCTGAGGCGGGCGCAGGGAGCGGGGCTCACCGGCAGGCCGGGCCGGCTGGACGCCTGGTGCGGGGGTGAGCTGGCCGCTGCCCGAGTCCTGCTAGGCTCCTGCCCCCCGGCTCCCCACTACGATCTGCAGCTTCCCCGTGTTCTTCACACACGTCTCCAGATCTTGGCTTTCCCCCTGGCCACGGGCTTGCGTTTTCCCGCAATCACACTCTGCAATCCTAACCGCAAGGGATTTCCTCCGTGAGATATCAAGCTCATCGACCCACCTCACCTTAACAGACTTACGAGACTCTTCAGTATTGCATGGATTCTTTAAAATAGTTCCGTTTAGATTTGTAAACTATCAGATAAACGAGAGCACAGACCGAAGCGTCTGTGCCCTGTGGCCCTTTTCCTTCAAATTAGCAGCTTATAGCTGGAAATGAAGGAAGAGTTTTGCCACCTTCGTTGCAATTAAGGAAAGTTCCCTAGATCCGAGGGAAAAGTGACTAACAAGCCCCTCCACTCGAGCACCAACTGCGGCTGCTCCTTCGCCGCAGCCTCAGGCCACTCCAGTGCTGTTTGCCCCGGGCCGGACGGTGTCCCCCGCTTCACCCCGAGGTGGCCGCGCCGAGCGGCGTCACGCAAGGAAACGAGCGTCCCGCCTGCCGCGCGCTGCCCGAGCTGCGGCGTGAACGAATGCGGGAAGGGGCTGCAGCAGAGAGCCGCCACCCCCGGCCCAGGAGCCGGCCCAGCGCCTGCCTTTACACCCCCAATGTGCCTACGGGGCGCGGGGTGCCGGGGAAACCCGCTCTTCCCTTCCAACCGCCCTCTCGCCCGGTATGAGAACGAGTGACGGCGGAGCTCTGCAGGACATGCCGAGCCTGTAGGGCTGAGGATTCGTACCCCGAAGCACGAATCGTTTTAATTACAACGTAATTAGCAAGATAGCTAATTACGTAAATTAGCAAGATAGCATCCTTTCTGCCCCGACCTAGAAGTAAAACATCACCCGCCCACGTTGGACACCATCGCCTCCCAAGCGCTCAAGCGCTCTCCGAGTTCCTATGGCCGGCAGAGACCACATGCGAGTAAAGACCTCAACAGAACCGGGAAGACAGAGCCGATTCCGAGCGCGCTGTCCGTGAGCTTCCTAACGAGCAGGGCTCAGCCCCAGCCCCGCCGCGCTCATTCCCCAGGACGGCAGTACTCATTAGCGCCTGTCCTTTGGACAGAGTAGGGTACCATTTTCCTCCTAAATCCAAACTTCGCCTCTCAACAGACACTCTTATCTTCGTATGCCCGTGCTAATTAAAACGCCAGTAAATGCGTAGGGAGAACCCTCTGCTCTGCGGCACAAGGCAACAGCTCCCGCCGGCTGCTGCCACACGAAATGGTGCTCAGGGAGCAGAGCCTTGGCGGGACCGCACGGGGCCCCGGTGCCGGCCCCCAGCTCCCGCTCTCGCTCCCCGCCGCTAGGCTGAAACCAAAGGCAGGTCAGCCAGTGACAAAACTGAGCCCGGCCGGCAACTGGGATGCCCGGCTGCGGGCTTAGAGTTTTCTATGCAAGTTACTGAAGGCTGCGGATCTGCTTAGAAAAAAAGGGCAGACAGTGGAGGGGATTTCGAGTGAAGATAAACAACCGGGGTTTATTGAACTATAAAGGCTGAAAACGCCGTTGAACAGATCGAGGAAACGCATCCTAATACACACGAGCAGCAAACATCTCGCAGACTGGCTCCAGCAAGCAGAAGGTAGCTCAGATCCTCTCGGCCGCGTCACGAACCTGGCTTGTCCCCGGCGGAAGCACCGCAGATGGAAAGCTGCGAGAGTCTGACAGAGTAACGCTCAGTCTTTTTAGGCTTTCGCAAGCCCTATACTGCTACCTACGGGGCTCAGCAGGGAGCTCGCTGCAGAGGGGTCACACATGGGGCCCAGGGGCAGGAAAGGACCAAACCCTGTCGCTTTTCCTCCTGCAAACAATCGTGTCGTCTTTTCCTCTGACCTCAAAACCTTGCCAGCCAATATGCGCCAACACTTAAAAAGAGTTTCGAGGCTTGAGTTCGTACTGGGCCCATGAAAGAGCCTTTCGGGGTTCGGGGCTGTCTGCCCGCTCCCAGCACCTTAAAGGGCGGCCAAAAGGTGGCCCGCCGCCCGAGGCAGCCCCGGTAGCCTTGCCGAGGTGCCGTCCTTCAATCTGGACGTGGCTCCTCAGAGCGACGAAACGAGGCAGAAGCCTACGAGGCAGATACCGGGGCAGCTGGGAACTGGGGACACGGCCCTGAGCCTGACCGCCTACAGTCCACTGGGCTCCGCGGAGCTGATCCCCCTCTGCTTCCACAGCCTCTGACAACGCTGTCTCCGTGCCACNCTCCCCTCCGCCGGAGGGGCCCCCGGCCTGCGCGCAGTCAGTGCGTTCCCGTGACAAATTTCAGGTTTGTAAAGGGACGGGTGAGAGGTATCCACCGTTTGAAATCCCATTATAAAACCAGAGCAAACGCAGTGCTCGTGTGCTCCCCGTCACGGAATCGCTCCAACTAAATCAGCATCTAACATGAGAGTTTGTCCCCAGTGGGGACAGCAACTCTCACTTACTCTGCTCCACGAACAGCTGCACTTCTGCCCCAGGAAGAGCCTTTCAGCCACACCGCCTCTGCGGGGTGACACTGTTATGTCCTCCTTGCCAGCGTTTCGCTGGGATCCAGAAGCCCCCCGCTTCCCCGGCCGAACGGGCCCGCGGCGCTGCCCCTCGCAGGGGTCCCAAGCCCCCGCAACCTCCCACCCCCCGAAAGACGAAACGCTCCAAGATCTCTGCGCTTTGTCAACGCAACGCACTATTTGACAGTCACAATTATCTGTAAATATTCTGACTGTTTTGTATACGGGACACTTTTTGCCTAAAGCCTGGCAAGCCTCACACAAGCGGAACTGCAACACTACCGCAACTTCACCGCGGCAGACGGCAAAATTCCGCGCTCCGCTCTCAGCACTGAGTGCGATCTTCCCCGGCACCGCAGAACCCAGGAGAGGGAGAGAGAGCTACCGCTTCCCTCTCTCCGCACCGTGAAACGCAACAGCTAAACACTCGATTTAAAACGCTAACATTTAGGCGAATTCAAATCAGTCACAGAAAAAAAAAAAAAAAAAGATATGCCTGTAATCAAATAATCCTTTCGGACAGAATAAACGGGTTCACACGCTGGCAGATAAACTGCGGGGATGCCAATATGTTAGAAAATCTGGCACCTTAAGAAAGAATAATCATGAGATCTGAGATGGTCACTACTAGCTAAACTGCGAGATTTCATAATCGGTCTTCCCGTTTTTCACTACAACCTTTCCCTTCCCTACCCATCACATCACAATAATTAGCAGCGCGGAATTACCTGTCTGCTTCTTGGTGCTTCCTTCAAGTAAAGAAGGTAGAAGTCACATCACCTATTAGCTGTATAAGTAATAAAGAGGTGGTAACTTGGAGCTACCACATTTTGAACATTGTGTCACATGCTTTAGCATAAATAAGTGCGTTATAGCCCTAGCGATTACTAGATCAATTCATTTGTACAACAACTTATGGCGCCTTTGGTTCTTAGCAGGTATTTGTTCTATCCCTGGGAACAGCTCTGCACATCCCGCCTCGCTAAGACGGACATAAACAACAACAGCCTCTCAGTTTCTGGGGCGTCATTGCGCGCGTTTACCGGGGAAAGCCTGTTTGTCAGCGTCTTGACTTTGTATCAACCTATTTTGAACGAGATACGACGGGATTTCTCGGGCTGCAGCATCTCCCTCTGCAGCCAGGACAAGGCGGAGTTGCAGCGGCTCCCGTGGGTGCTCTCACTCAAAAGGGGGTAATGGAGCGCGGCTTTAGTCTCCCCTCAAACAAAAGGGACGAATTTGCGCAACTTTCTCAAAGTTCTCAGCTCTGTGCTTTTCCTAAGTCGCTTTCAAGAGAGACCGGCCACACTGACGGTCAGCCCCGAGCAGTTTCACAGAACTGACTCGATCCGATTGAGGGACCGCGAGTGGGCGCCTACACGCGAGCGGAGCGCACGCCTCAGAGGGGCGAGCTGACGGCATCCCGCACGCCGGCGGCTCCAGCCCTGCTTGATCCACTCCCAGAGCTCCAGGCACCCACTCGGGCCAGTCCCAAGCCGAGCCGAGTTTTTGACAGCCAGTCGGCGAGACGGGCAGCGATCCCTTCCCAGGCAGTCACTGCTGCTCCTACTGGCGGAAGCCCACAGCCCTGCTGGCTTGCCGCAATAAGAAAGGAGGGGACACTGAGCTTCGTCAGGCAACGGACTGACGGGGAAGCCTCCATGCAGGTGGAGCCGGGCTTCGACTCCTAGGGTGTGGGGAGAGGACGGACCTGCTCCTGCCACCCCAGGAGGGAAGAGTTAGTAGCATCCGGACTTCGATAGTTTTGGCCTTGGCGACTCTGGGCGGCACGGGCGCGACATGACTGCCCGCGGCAGCCGGACCAGGGCAGGGCGGCAGGTGCTGCGGGACGTGGCGCGGCCAGAGGCCAGCAAGGCGATACACAGCGCTGGAGGCGACTCCCGTCCTTTCGGTGCCGGCGGTGACCCTCCGCCCCGCTCGCACTCGGCCTCACCTCTCAGGCAGGAGTAGACAGGGTCGGGCGTGGCCCAAGGCTGTGGGCCGGGGCGCGAACAGTAAAAGAACCCTTCCCGGCCCGCTGAGCGCCGCCTGTCCCCTCCGTCGTTTGCTTTGGACGTTACCAAGGCCAGACGGCCCTCCCGCACCCTTCCCCGCGCACGCCGCCACAACGCAGGGCCACGGGAGAGGGTCCGTCCCCAGCCCCTGCAGATAGGTAACTCCCCGCACCTGTGTATGGCCGGAGGGCTGAACCCGGGCACCGAGGCAGCCTCCCCCCGGCACTCCGCAGACCACGACTACCGAGCACCATCAGGCTGGCGACCCGACCCTTTTAAGTGCCCGGGGCACGGGGCCTTCTCACTCTCCCCGTGTACTCTCTCTCCCTTTCCCGTGGACTCTTCCTGGCCACCCCAAACGCTGCCGCCACTATGACAGCGTGTCGTCTCTCCCTGCAAAGGCTGATCCTTCTAACTGGATGGGAGAGTGCGAGCAGCTTTGCTAACTCCATCAATTGCCCTCGGCCTCCTCAGCGTGCCTCTGGCAGCTTATGTCAGCATCTGTATACCAACAAGTGGAAGCGGTTTTCCCAGGTTTTCACAGCCAGGTGTTTTCCTCCAGTCTGCAGAATATGCAGCTGTATCAGCCGGAGAATGGGGTGAGGGGTGCGGGAAGATCGCACTGCCAGTCTATCTTCAAGAAAGATGGAGGCATGGATGTCTCTGCTACGCAACCTGCCCGGCCCCACCGCTTCTCGCCTCTGTTTGTCCTCTCCCTGCCCACGGCAGAGGTCGCCGGGCCCTGGCCCGTGCCTGTGTCAGGCAGCTGTCAGCAGCCATGGCACCGAGGCGGTCCAGCCCTCCACCCTCACAGTCCCGGGTGTACTGCGGGGCTCCGCGCCGGAGGAGCGGGAGCCCTCCGGCTTGCACGGTTCCCAAGATCCGCCAGAGGCTCGGAACGGAGGGCCTTGGGAGCACCTCCCGGCGGCACATTTGCCTATGGGGTGCCCACAGGCAAACATATTTGCGGACTACTTTGAAGCGTACGAACCAAACCGGACCTCCGGCGGGCCCCGAACGCCGGTAGAAGCCCGGCTTGCTGCGCGCCGGCCCCGCGGAGCTCGGGTGCTCCGGCCGAGCCCGCAGCGGCACACAGGCGGCTGCCCCCCTTCTCCTCCAGCGCTCAGCCCCGCTACCGCCGGGAGAAGACGAGCGGGCGGAACAGGGCGGGCGGAACAGGAGGTGCTGACGAGGACGAGAACCAAATAAATCGCTTTCTCAATTTTCACCTTGATTGTATGGTCCTGCTTTTATAGGCCTGCCCGGCAGCTTGTGCACACACATTTACACCACTTTCGAAAGCTTCGACAGTAAAATCCCAACGAACTCCCAGGGCCTGTCCACACCCCCAAAGCAAACAGGGGAGTGCAGCGCTGGGCCGGGCCAGCCCGACTCCGCGGGCTGCACCCTGAGCCCTGCCACCTTTCCTCTGCCGCCCAACAGCCTTCGGCATCCCTGCGGCCTTGGGTGGCTTTCAGCTTGGAAAGAGGGAGAGAGGAGAGGAAGTCTGAAGTCTATTTATATTAATATATTTTCGATTAAGTAAATGTACAACGTCTGCACAATGTAGCAGACCCTTCCTCTTAACATTTCCCTCATTTCTGCCAAGACAATTCACTCACTGCATCTAAAACAAGCTTCCTGAAGCCTTCACAAAAATTAGAAACAACAGCAAACAGAGAATCAAAATAGGAGGTAGGCTTCATGGGAAACCAGGCATGTAAAGTAACTGTGCAACTGCCAGGCTGGATTACTCTTTCATATATTCATGGCTGATGGATAACACATAACTAATTTCCACAAGTTCTTAAAGATTTGGCCTAGGCTGCAGCTGGCCATCTGAGTGGGCGTGCATAGCAGGATAAAACCATCAAGTGGAAGTGGGGTGACTTTTCTCTTGGAGATGGCAGTGGGAGCCCCTGGTAGCTCACAATTCAATCTCTGCCCCCCAGTTCTGTATAATCAAGGATTTCCTAGGAAGATGATAAAGGGTCTGAGGAGATCTGCGGTGTTCCCCCCTCTCAGGGGGAATAAGACTCTGACTTTTTTTTACTCTCCAAGCAAAAAAAGGGTAGAATATACAATGGAAACCTCTTGGTGATTCCCATTGCAACAAAGAAAAACTGTGCTAATGCCCACAATTAACATGTTTCCTTCTGAGATAATTTCCACCAATGCCTGCAAATACACCAGTGACTTTTTCTGCCCCCTCAGTTTCCTGTAAATCAAATCATACACAGTCATGATACATTCACAACTCCCTCTAAAAACTTGTAGATGATGCTTGAAACAAGCAATTGTTTAAAATTTACAAGAAAGACCTGAAGTACAGAGGTGAAAGGGATCAGTAAGTGCCTGCCAGCAATGAACAATAAGGAGAAGGGTAGAGGAGGGCAGTCCTGTCATTTTTCCCCCGGTGTGACCTGCCATAAGAAAAGTTGCAAGATGAACTGTCTCATTAGACAAGAAAGAATCAACTGAGAAGGAAAGCAGATATAAATGGGCCACCTGCAGCAAAAAACTCATTGTCATGACTCGTAGTCTGACAGCGGACACAAGCCATGAGAAACCATGTGTCACTATCTCTGGTGTTCATAAACTTCAGTGTTCAAGATGCCAAAGGTGATTATTAGTGATTGTAAGAGATATCAGGGGATACTTGAGATACCCTAGATTTAACTGTCTTCAGAATCCTAGCTCAACTGTTGACTTATGTCCTCCATAATTCAATACAAAACAAAATTTTAGTTGCAGAAAGAGGTGAGGTTTTTGTGTGGTTTATGGTTTTTACTTTCCTGCCTTAAGCAACAGCTAACACAGACAACATTAGGCAGTTTACTCCCTTTTCTTTCAGTAGCTCCTGTTCAGCACAAGTTGAAGTGACCACAGTAAATAATTTGCCTTTGGGTCAAGGTCATGATCCTGTGTCAGCCTGAACACAGCACTGCCTTTGAAGCCAACAGGAGTCTTACACAGGCAAAGCTAAGGGATTGTGCTACTAGTTTGTAATGCAATCTGGAATGTCTTAAAATGAGAAATCATTTTGAGATCTGAAGTTATTGTCCTGATACAGCCTATTTGTAAATGGCAAAAAAAATTATTGGTACCATGCCTGCTGTTCTCTCTATATTCTCATGAGATCTCTGCACTAGAAAAAGTGCCTAAAAGTTCTTGGGTAATGGCTGCTTTTATGCAGTTCCTATTGTGCTTGCTATTGCTCCTAGAAAAGTAACGTTGTTCAAAGATGCATTTGGTTTTCCTTACTGCTTTGCAAAAGGTTTTTGTTTGGTTGTTGGTTTTTTTATAAACAATTAAAAATAGCTTGTCCTCTAAAAAGACGCCTTTTCAAAATGCTAGAACAAGCACAAGCAGGGGAAACAGCCTTTGAAAGGAAAATTACTTTGGACAAGTTTTGAATTTCAAACATAGCCTTTGTTTATATTTCACTGACAAAATGCCTCTCAAATATTCTTTGAAAGGTGATTACATTAGGCAGGGGCTATTTTAGCAATTTCACATCTCATAGCACTATTGTATACAGGGATCTGTCCACCCACTTCCCTTGCTGCAGTCACAGCTCCTTGAGCCTTTACTCAGCTATCTTTCAACACTTCTAAAGTCATGAAGACTTTCTTTTCTTGCAAATTGAAGTCAACCTTTTCTGTATGACCAAGGTTTCTCTAGGACTTCTGGTGGGTTACAGAATCACTTTTGGTCTGTTGGTGATGTTCTGCTTGAAGGTTTGTTGCAATACTTTGCTTAGAGTTGGGCAGAAAATGCTTTCCTGGTTTAACAAAGTTTTAGCATAACAAAACCCAATTTCCTTTTCAAATCTCAACAGAAAGTTGAGATTTTGAGTATTTCATAATTTTAAGGGAAAAAAAGTAATTTGCACTGCAAGTCCTTTCCAAATTACATATCCTTCCTTCTCCATTCCATTTTCCCTGTAATTTAGGAAAAGAGCACAAAGCCCCTCTCACAAAGGCATGCACAGCCATGATAAAGCAGCACATCCAGTTATTCCTACCATCAGCTCAGCTGGTGAAAGCTTCAATACCCATTTGAGTTCTAGAGTGGCAAGAAAACTCTTAATGTTTTTACTTTCTGCATAGTCTCGATACCATCATATTTCAATTTTCTGGCTACACTTGTCCATCTCCACTGCAATAAAAACTAAATTTGTTGACATGTTTGACATTTTTTAATACTCTTTAAATATTTTAAAAGCATCTTTCTCAAGACAAATTCTGTACCAGCTTGGGATCCATCAATATGGGAAATACCTTTCATTTTTAGGAATGTTCCTAGGCCCCAGAACACATAGTCTGTGCCACCAGACATTGAAACTGATTCTTGGCATGAGTTTGGAGTAAGCCAACAAGCACTGTCTGAAACAGCTCTTGGGCATGGCTCCAGAGTTGTCTGAGGCCAGACTTCAATGTCTAGGCAATTCACCTGAGGCTATCTTGTTTTGGTGGGCAAGGCAGTAAAACAGTGTCAATGGAGGCTGTTGTGGGCAAGCTACAGAACCTCGTGGCAGAACCATTCTGACACACCAGCACAGACAGTGCATCTGCCAGTCCTGCATAAGAAAGGTGGAGTAGCACGAGGCAAACATCAGTGCTGGTTTTTGAACTCCAGGCTCCTGCACAGTGCATAGAAATGCACAGTACAGTGCCATGCATATAAACTGGCTGAAGATGAACAAAAATGGCCACTCAGTGTTGCTGTGATTTGCTTCTGTATGGCTGCACCAAAGCAGATGAAATCAGAATTTTGCTCTTTGTTGTGCTATCAGTATTTGATTCTTCTTGTCATTACAACATTTGTCCTTTCTCAGGTACAGCAGTTATGTATGTCTATGTAGTGAAAACGTAATACGTATCTACTTCAGTAGTTTTGTGAACACAGGTAAAACCCCAAAACTTTTATTTTTCATCAAACATAGACAAGACAAAGGCTTCATTGGTCTTCACTCCTCTGTCAATGCTCTCACCATTCAGATAATCACTGACAGCCACTTACACAATCAGACCTTTTTCACAAAGTGATCCATTCTAAAATTATCTCAGAGACTTTTGATCTATTATTTCTCCTGTCATACTAGAAGAGACAGACTAGCGTGCATTTTTGGGCCCTGATTGCGAAGGCTGCAGAAACTTTGCTGTGGGACTTCACCACATGCAGTTCATTCTTCATTTTGTTTTATGGTTTATTAGAACGATTCCAGAATTTGATGGATGAGGAGGGGGTTGGAGATAGGAGGTGCTAGGTATCTCAGATAATTAAAAGCACACAGATTCTCAGTAAAGCAAGATATGATAAGAATTAGGGACAACACATATGACGTTTTTCCTTCCAGTGTTATAAAAGCAGATTAAATGCATCTGGTCCAAGTTTGGACCCATTCTTCCCCTCTCTAGCACAAGTCACTGAAGATAGCAAGCCCACGCCAGCTGAAATCTGGCCTTAAGATACCAAGAATGACCCCGAGTCAGCAGTGATATGAAGGGTTGTATATGCCCCACACAACAAGAGCCAGAGTCGTCTGGGAAAGATTTACCAGACACAGGTAACGGCTTAGTAAGGATGAAGCCACAAAACGAATAACAGAACTTATCCTCTGAGATGCAGTAGCGATATTTGGCAACTTTCACATGAGCACTTACTCATTAATGTCTCGTGAAGCTTAAGGCTCATTAGGTCCTATTTTAAAGATACAGTCTAAAGTTTAGTGCACAACCTGGTTGCTCAGAGGCTTGGGCTACAGACAAGAGTTTTGCTCCAGTTCTCTTTCTACAGAGAGATTTCTTAAGTGGGGTTTTAGAAGTATACTATTAATACGGGAGAACAAGACTGACTAATAGTCTGCCAGACACATCCTCCTAAGACAAGAAAGGACAACCAAGAACCTCTGAAGTCACCTCTTATTTTTTACATCTGTAAAAGGAAACAAACCTGATCCACATAGCAATCAGAGAGATCTGTTTGCTGGAAATTGTAAAGTCTTAACGCTGAACTTGCTAAGGCAGCTCTTCCCCTTTCCCTGTCTAAGGAGGAGCCAAGTGCCTGCAGAACAGTCACATTTCTGTTCTGCATAAAGGTAGACTTGAGAAAGGCACCGAGGATCCTGCCCAGCCTCTTGCCCTCACATGCACCGAGGGTCATTTAGTGCAAGAAGGAAAAGAGGCAAGGAGCCAAGAGATTGCCCAAGGCTATGCAGCAGGTCACTGGAAGGTTCCTCAGTCATTCCTGGTTCCCCCTATTCTGTGCATTCTTCCAGACCAGTCTGCTTCCCAGTCTGGGAGAACTTTTCCAAAATGCAAGGCAGAATCCAGACTCTCAGAACATTTTGAATGATCTGCAAACATTCTGTGTCTAGGATAATTTAGAACTGTTAGTTGAGACACAAGTATTTGGATTATTATAAAAAGAGACTGATAAAATGTACAACATAGAGAAATTCCCTAGGAAAAATAGCATGTGCTTATTATCTCTTCTTTCACACATTTCAAAAATTTTAAAACTTCATTTGGTCCATCACCTGGCTTGAATCAGTGATCAACTCAACATGGAAAAGAAGCTTCAAAAACAGGGCTGAATCTTATGTGTATCAATGCCAAAAGTCCCATTCCTACAGCTGCATTAGGAGGAGCTTCTGCACTGTTACACAAGTAACTAAGCTAAACTTTGCCTTTCAGTGACTTTAAGAACCAATTCTCTGAAGGTTTATTGACAATAAATATAGTCGTATTTACTTTTACATTGACAAATATTGCTGAAGAGAACATTCAAACTTTGAATAAGCATTCAGATGATTCCCTTCTCATCTATTCTGTTTCTGAAATCTGTGATTTCTGCAGCCTGATACAAATGAAAACAACCTTGTTGATAAAGTCAACTAGAATTTAGAATAAGTAACACCATAAAAAAAGTTTTGCCCAAACTTCCTGCCTTCTGTTGTATTTTGGGTTACTCCATCAGGCCTCCTTAACTGAATGAGTCATTTCTGTCTAACACAAAACTACTTTTGCTGTTACTAAATCAAAGGAGTTAATGATCTGTAGGTATCACCATATGCACCCTCTGCTACACAGGGAATAGCAGTCACCAATATCAGAGAGAAGAGGTTTTAAGCAAACTTTGCAGGCACATTGACTGCTGTGTCCATCCTTCCTTCCCTCAGCTCATAAACTAGGAAAACACCAAACAAAGATTATCACTGCAAAAGAAAATAAGAAAGAAAGAAAAATCAGGTGACCCTGACTAGATACAAAGGCGGGGGGGAAGGGCTGGAAAAGGCCACCTTCCACACAATGAAGAAACTCCCACTTGTTTACCAGTGTCTACCACGAGATGAATAATGTTCAGCTATGAAAAAACTCAAAGCCTGGAAGAGCATAGGACACTAGCCTGGGATCCAAGACCTCAAAGGGGTGGCTCCTAGACAGACATGCAGAGTTTTATTCCCTTAGACTGTTCAGTAGGGTAATAAATGAAGCCACTCAGCCACCATTCAGACAGCACTGCCTCACAGTGGATGCCTTGAAGGCATCATCAGTTTTCTTTTTTGTGCCGCTGGCCAAGCTGCAAATCCTGGATAAACTCCTCAGCATTTGCAGGTTTCCAGCATGTGTTCACCTTGACTTTAGATGGATACTATTGTTTTTGCTGAATTACTCTCTTGCAGATCCTGCTGCCTTAGGTGTTTGAGACATTCTGTTTAAACAGGTGGCTATAATTAATTATTCAAAATTTTTTTTAGGAATTTGGATTTTTTTTCCTGACAGTGCATTAGTTATAAGTATTGTACAAAAATAAGGCAAATGCATGCTGTTTGGGGTATCTGTGATTAAAAAAACATGCTCTAGCTCATTGTAATGTTTCTGTAGGCTGGCGTCCTTTGTGAGAAGTTTACTTCTTGTAGCTGCTTTGGGTTTATGTCAGTTGTATATTTTAAGAGCAACATCCACTAAAGCAGTTTCATGTGAAAAACGGAAATAGACGTACTTCAAGAAAGTACTTCTGCTCTCTTCTTTTCATTCGCAGTGGGTCTTTAACAAATACTTGGTTGCTAGTGAAAAAGGTCCAGAATGGTCAGTCAAGAAGATTATTAAAAAACAATTGGGGAGGCAGCAGATGAGGGTGCTGCAAACTATTCTTCTTACAAGCAACAGTATGAAAAAATAGGAAGAATAACAGAAGCTAAAACACACATAGAGAAACCATTATTCAGAATGTATAGTACACTGTATTCTTGAACTTGTAAAGAAGTGGGCTGGATCTAGCCTTCAGTTAAAAAACATCTTGAAAAGAGAAGATAGGAACCTGCAGTGTGCAGGTCAGGAGCCATCAAGTTCCCATACAGCTCCTACTGTAGGTAGGAACAATGGGGAAGGTAAAGAGATCTTTGCACTACTGGCCTTTTCCCTATATTCCCCCAGCCAGATGAGGTATCTGGAAACAAATACCATCCTAGAAACAACTGTTTCTTCACAATATATTCTAGACACCACTTTTCATTTGATGTGATTTTTTCAATTAAAATGTAACCAAATAAAAATCCAAATTATTTAAAAATGAGCCCAACAGCTACAAACAAACAAGCCAAAAAAAAAAAAAAAAAAAAAAAAAAAAAAAAAAAAAAAAAAAAAAAAAAAAAAAGAGAGAGAGAGAGGAAAAAACCCCACCAAACAAACCAAGCCAGAAAAACACACAGAAATATTTACTCTTTGACTTCAGTATGTATCTCATTTGTAATACATTAGGCTAACCTTTTCCATATTTTTTTTTAGTTTTATTCTGGTTTTTTTATTCCATTTCTTTAACCATCACAAAAATCTTTTAATCTGACCTTTAAGTGCTCCTTTTCCTGGGTGGAGAGTTTGTTTCCTGATTCACAAAATTTATTATTCTCAAGAAGCAGACTGAACTAGTAAGGACTGAGCTTAAATAGAGCCCCTGGCCTTTGCTATGGTTCTGTGTCTCTATGGGCAGGGCACGTAAGGGGAAGCCCAAGGTGAAGCTGATCATGGTCCATAAACCCTTTTGGCACTCAGGGCCCTGACAATTATTGATCTAGCACTAAACTGTGGAAAGAAACTGAAGAGTAAAGTTGAAAAATAAATTTTGGTGTTCTGGAAGCAATGTGTACTTTTGCACTTACTGAGTGCTGAGACCAGGTGAGATGTGCAGTACATGTGCATAAGCAGGTTGTGCTTGGGTCGAAAGGCACCGTACAATTGACCTTCAGCCTCAATGTTAATAAATCTACCTGAGGGATTTTCTTTGGTAATGTGAGCACAGGAACTTCATCCCAATAGAAAACAATTGTAAATGCTACGGAGGCTAAGACAGACTTCGGTCAGTGGTGCATGATGCCCACTATAATACTGAAAATCTGAGATGAAATCCTGTGTCCCTACACTCATGCAAGATTTGCCACTGCTTTCCATGGAGCCAAGATCTTGCCTCAGGCAAAAGCAAAACTGCAGAGGTTACAATATATGCTCTTCCACTCCAACTCCCAGAAACAAGACCTGCATGGCAGATGTGTTATTATTTATTAATATGCAAACTTGCACAAACCTTATAATCTCAAATGATAGCTGAGTGCTTTCCTAGTTGATAAATCATATTTTAAGAGTTTTTCAAATAAAGCTTAAACTGTTTTTTCTTTCTGGAGTAAAATGGGATGTCAAAATATTAACTCTAAATAGCAAGAACTGTTCTTTTCAGATATACTGGACTTACACCAGCTTCAGTTAGCAAAATCTGGTCATTGTTACAAAGCAAACCTTACCTGGACTTGTACAGTGAGTTTGGACTTTCCACCCCAAAAGATGTGTATATTGGTTTCTTTATACAGGAAAAAAAGATTTCTGAAAGAATTATCTAAAAGAGAATATTAGGAATTTGTTGTGGCACAGGAGAGAGGATTACATAAAATAAGAACTGTGGGATAATTAGAAGAAAAATCAAACACATCAGTAGAAACAGATTTAATTCACTGCTGAAACTGAGTGTAAAACATAATTCTATCTTTTGTTTTTCTTTTCTGAAAGATGAAAAATCTACTTGTACATTGCCTTGGCTAGCACCTGATAACACTATTACCATTGGAAAGATAAGGCTTTTGTCCTCGCTGAGCACTGGCTAGCCTGGGACATGCCTGTGTCATGAAATACAGCCAAGACAGTCTTGTCCTACTCTCCCCACCCTCATTTGAACTGATTTGTTTTTGTCCTAGAACTGCTGGTCAATTGTTATTTGTAAGACCACGAGGAAGTCTGACAGTTGTCTCTCATGCACTTACATTTTGCAGAAAACAAAAGCTAGATCTTACAAATGCTCTGGGAAACCAGTATTCCTCTGTTGCAAACTGGGAACTGGGGGGAACTGAGTCAACTAACACTTTGAAGGAGGAGATGAATGCCCTCACCTCATGGCCACACACCCACTTCAGTTCAGAGATGTAAATGCCACTGACAGCAATGTCCTCCGGAGGACCAAAACAGCAGAATTAGAAGGTCACCGAAACAGATGACTTTTCCCATCATTTTTCACAGTTGCTTTTTAATTTTTTTAACCTGGCATCTGTTCTCCCATGTGTGTGTACATACAAAGGCCACTAACTCTAGTCATTTCTTTAGGCACATTTCTACGATGGGGAGGGAAAAGACCTTTCCTTTGGAGGAAAGGACATCAAGATTTGAAGCACCAAACCTTCTCTTGCTTTCAAATACCTTGAACTGCTGCAGTTATGTGACACAGCCAGACAACTGGCTTAGCTGGCTCCTCACACTCGCTCACAGGTGAAAAGGTAATGGCTTAAAAGAGAGAATAAAATTCACAACTTGCAAAGCACCTCTGGGTCTTCAATATACTGTGTACATCATTTGTACACATGTTTGTGAGATGGGGGAGGCAGGCCTGGGAGAGATATAGAACAAGTAGGAATATAATTAAACCTAAAAACTAATAAGGTGAAAGATCTATAGGAAGCTAATATCACCTTGTAGTTTCGCAAGTTATTTTTAAGGACTGTCTAAAATCAGTGAGAATTTGATTGTGGCATTCACAGTTGTGATACTAATCACTGGGCTCAGCTACAACACAAATCTGGCCTCAGGTTTAAATTGATTGAACATCTATTCAATCAATAAAAAAACATAACCCAGTCCTTTATTTCATCTAGTCTCAGAGTCTGCTGACCCATACATTACATATGAATTGAAGCACTGCAGTTTATGCTCTTTGCAGCAGGAATGGCTCAATGCACAAAGAACAGTGTGGTTCTACCACCTTCCTCACACTGTGAGCTGAGCCACTGGTGCTCCTGTGCTAACAGCACAGGGACAGATGCTGAATGAGAAATTCTTCTGATAAGAGCTTGTGACAGCCTTTTCCTCCTAGTCAAAACTTGCAATGAAAGGGGGTGGGGGAAACGGGACTAGTAAGGAATGTTTGCATAGCAGCAAGCACTCGAAGTCTGTGGCTTCTGGGCCTTGGGACCAGGAATTTACAACCTGGGCTGCTTTTGGATTACACGACATGGCCATGAGTTTGGATTTAGTCCCAGCAGGCTAATCAGATATGCATGACAATCCCAACAGATAGGAAAAAAGGTCTTTATCAAATTAGACAAACAGAGTATTCATTTTTTAACCTTCACTCCAACTCACCTAAGTGTCCAAAGAGCTTATTCTCTTATAAAATTAACACACAAAAAAAGCAGAGGGCGCTTTTATAAAATATACCTGATCTGAACAAAATGAAGAAAGATACAAAATGAGAGAAAATATAAAAGACAGAGAAACAGAATAAAGGCTGCTATTCCTCCTTCTCTTTTGTGAATATATCTTATAGTTTATTATCCGTGTCACTTTCGTGCACTTCATGAAATTAAATTAAAGTTGGTAGAATACAGTCAATGAAGAACACAACAGCTCCAATTTCCCATGGAGGTGCGTGCATGTACGTGCAAGAGTGTACATTCCCACACACAGGAACCCTCAAAGAGATGGGGGAGAAGCAAGGGCTGTGAGCAGGACTGCTGCTGGGCAGGGCTCACCCTTGTCCTCACTCTTACCAAAATTCAAGGATTTATTCAAAGCCTGATTCTTTGAAACACCCTTCTTTAATCCTACAATAGAAATCACAAGCTTGAAGTCCTGACAGCCAAGGAAAGGATGGGTAGGGAGCAGGGGCAGGTTTCAATGGAAATTATCTGCCCCCAATCAGAAGGCAGGAATGCCCTTTGTTTAATTGCCAGGAGTTTTGGCTTTATAGCAAACATTTTAAGGGACTACTACTAAAAGCAAGGGAAAAGTACCTTCAATTCTGGAAAACACAATAGGGCAAACAACCCAGGACAATCTGGATTTCCTTCCAAAACTAAGATACATGGGGTATTTCCCTATAGTAGAAATAGTACTATTCCCTATAGTAAATAGTATATAACTATAGTATAATGGATAAATATTTTGATGGGAGCACTGCCTATATAGCACTGATGAAGCCCTCCATTTTACATCGCAATAACAAGGATGTATTGCAGAGGAAGGTATTCTAGAGACTGCTGTTGAGTCTGCCCTGGAATGTCTGTGTGTAGCAAAGCAAATGATGGCCCTGAGGGGATTTTCCCACTGCTCATAAAAAATGTCGCAGCCTAGCCTTGTCCCATCTGTACTGTGCTTTCTCAGGGCAACATCAGTGCAACCCATTCGGAGAAGCCTGTGCTGTAAATAGTGATGTTTAAATGTTACACAGAACAATGGCAATCTTTTTCCCCATTTAAAGTGTTAAGAAATGGATATATTAAAAGCAGAGCGCAGTGTGGTGCTTTACCCATGAAAATGTAGCAGGGCCAGATCAGCAAAGATTCAGAGCCTGTCTTCATTTGAAGGGAAAGGTTCAGGAAAATGGGGAATCAGCAGGAGAAATGATGAGTGTACTTGCATACACTCACACAAACCACACACTTTCTGCTAGAATTGCAGCCAATAACTTTGCCCTGCCTGGCCCACCTTGTTTCCTTACTGGATGTAGGGAGATCTGAGGTTTGGCACAAGAAGTACTTCCAGCAAGGGAGGCCTAGGATATGGTAGGGTCCAGGAACACCCCTATATGTGTCCCATGATCCCTCTGTCACAAAACCCATTGGATCTAAAGTGTAAGAGCAAAGTAAGTTTGGGTCTGTGATGTCTCTTCACTTCCAGCAAACTCTGGAGTGCAACTTAAGGCTTCCTCTCAGAACAGACTGCAGGATATGGATGCAAATTTAGCATGTCTGAGAGGGAGAATAAACTCAAAGCTGTACAGCACTCCCAGGATGACATGAGAGGCCAAGATCCTCATCAGGCCTGCCTCTATAGACCAAGACACTTGAAATGGGCTACAGGAAACCTTGTCCTGACAAAACCTTCCAGGTCTATCTATTGGCTGAAGCATTACTCCTATGTATAATCTGCAAGGCAGCATGGTTCCCTCCACCACAGTGTGTCCCAGCCCTGCACTGAGCATACAGAAAAACTCCATATGCCCATGCAACTTTCTAATTTGTGGTGGCACTTACACAACAAGCCAAACACAACCAGAGCTATCAGAGGAGCAGCCTACTAGAGCAAAACCACTATTCTAATATTTATGATTGACTGCTTGCTTCAATTGCAGGAGGCTTTGAGAGGTGGCAAGAACAGGGCAATAGTCATAGGTCGAAATATCTGTAAGGGAGATAATGAGGGATTATTGATTTATACCCTTTGACTTGTATCTTTTCAATCCCTCCTTCCTCTACAACATAGTGCTGTCCATGAATCTTCCCACAGTCATTTTGTCAGAGATTTCCACTGCACTTCTACAAACATTTCCTCATGGTGTGTCCATTTAGATACAAAATTGGTTAAGTGGAATGTGACATACAAAATGGGTTTCTGCTTTTGACAAAGTAGAGGTAAGCCTGTGCCTTTTGCCCCAATTCACTCAACAAACTTCTTGTTAGTAGGCAAATCAATCTGGACTTGCCAGACTTGGGCAGTCTGTGCATATGTGAATCTCCAAGGCAAAACTTTCTGATTTGGCAATCTAAAACCTCAGGGAATACAGAGACTAATATACACACTCTCAGATTCTTGGGGCCCTTTTTGCCTAGTCTGAAATCCCTGTTTGTCTCTTACTGTCTGCATAAGAGGATGGAGCTCCAGTAGAAATAGAAAAGGGACAGAACTGGAAACAATGGTTGCTGACAAGCACATTATCATTATAGGTATTTATGTGCTGAGCATCAAATTGATAGTACCTTCATTTGTAACTTTTGCTCATCTGTTCACTATTATTAAATGAGCTCAGAAACCAGAGGAGATTTGAGAGCGACAGAGTGTAATTACACACTTTAGAAGAAGATATTTTTCACTGTGGTTTTAGAACATAACAACCTATTTAAAAAAAAAAAAAAAAAAACAACAGCAGAAAGAATGTGGGTATTTCAATTCAGCTACATTGCTGTCCCCAGAGAGCAGACTCATTAAAAAAAATCTGCTTTTCACTTTGGTTCTAACTAAATGTACAAACAATGCAAAGGCTACAAAAAGCTTTTCGCTTAAAATACCCAGCTCTGCTTAATGGAGAATTTTGAAAATCCCGTATTTAAATAGTGATTTTTTTGTTGTTGATCAACAATCTTATTATTTTTAATTTTGTTGAGTGATCGGTTTACTTTCATAACATCCATCTGTACAGGAATTTGTATAGTCTAGCTGTAAAGTAGCTGTGTTTGATTTGTTTTATTTGATCTAGCATCAAAAAGCGAAACATTTTATAACACTGAAGCCAGCACTGGCAAATAGGTATATTGAGGATGAGGGTCAGCAACCATGGATAAGGAGAGATGAGAGGGAAAAGTAGCAATCCTACTCCTACTACTATGTGAAATTACTAGCTTCAGCTTAAAGAGGATAGTGTCAAAAATTACTTCTTTAGGAAAAATGTAGCATATTGTTATTCTTGGTCCTGTGCAGTGAGGTCCTCCAGGGGCAACCCACCTTTAGTTTGAAGGTTCCATGTCACATTCTGAGCAAGGTTTTACTCTTCACAGGGATCTTGTGGCTCTGTGCTGCCACAGAGAGCCAGCATCATCTGGCTATTGCTTTTTCATACAGAGGTCATTTGGCTATTCCTCCACACACCATGCCTGCTGTCTATCCAAAAGCCACAAGAAAATATGTGTTATTGTGCCTGAAAAAAGCACAGAAGTCCCTGACCAAGGGTAATTTCACTTGATGTTTTTTGCCACCCTTATCAAAAGTTTATTGCGTTTGTCTCAGTGTAGGATGTGTCTGCAAAAGCAATGTACTACAAAACTACAGCCTGAAAAATACCAGTATTTGCTTCACACCATTAGGAAAAAAGAAAGCAGCCTCGACAGAAACATGGACTTCCTAAACTGATTCAGCCAGCACAGGAGCATCCCGACATGATTGTCATTTTAAAACCCTCAGGTTACCACAGACATTCTTTCCTCTGCAAACCTCCAGTGCCTCCATTCCGTATCATGCAGCACCATGTTGCTAAGGCTCTGCTGTAAGCAGAAGTCTTGACATGGTACCAGTGACCACAAGAAGAAGGTATCTGTTTACCTGGCAAAGATATTTAGCACCTGTCATTCAAATACTTTCTCAATCTGTGCAGGGTCTAATGAGCTAATGTCATTATTTGAAGTCAAGGAATAATCAGAACCACATTTCAGGTAATAATTTTTTTAAGCTACAAAACCTTTCTCCCCATTTCTGAAGAATACATGAAAAATTGAATATTTCCAAAGGGAAGGAACTTCTGGAAGGACTTGTGACCAGTGTGTATGGATACTTGTACACAAATATGGTCCCATTTCACAGTGAGGCCAAAAGGACTAAGTTTTTTGTCTTTTCCTGGTTATTGCTAATCCACTGCAAATGGAATAGTTTGTCTTTTCCCATCTCCTTATCTTCAGAACTCTCCAACCCAATCTGATACTGGTGGCAAACTAACTTAATAAGATGGTGTATATGTATTTCTGGATCAAAATAAAGTAAAACATTGAAAGCATTTATTGTGTTGAAATTTTCTATGCCAATTTTCTGCTAAGAAGTAGAGACTCAAGAGGTCAGGGCTCTTGCAGTACAGAGTTAGTGGTATATTAGTTACAGTAATTCAGCCTGAAAATTCCAGGAGAAGCAAACACAATGGAATGCCATGAATTACAGGAGGAGACCACAGCTTTAATCAGCTCTTGGGTAAAGAGAAACATGCATTTGGTTATTGACAGTTGATTATTATGAAGTTTGAAGAAACTAAGAGTTCTAGGATTTTTTTCTTTAAGTAAATAAGCTTTTGTTTTCTNNNNCCGCCCCCCCAATTACAGAGATGTTTTTTCCTCTTTACTGTACTGATATACTTTTAAAACTGTTACCACTGTTCCTGGAATTCAGGAATTCACTGGACTGTAAAGACTGGGACTAGTATGTCTCTAAGTGATGTCTTGAAATGAAGTTCAGGAAGCAGAGAAGATTCTGAGGTGATTGATTCTGTACAGTGGAACTGTACTGATTAAGGTCTTAAAAGAAAGGTCTTAAAATCCAAGCTCTGACTGAAGCCTTTAAAAGACAATTCAGTCAAGACTTCTAAGTCAGCTTAATGTGTTTGTTTTGAGGAAACACCTATTTCCACAATTCCATCACTGAGGAACTTCTCACTGAATTTTTCTTTTTGTAAAAAACTCTGCTTTGAAATGTAAGTCATTACTAAAAAGTGAAGATAGAGAAGGAATGGGCATACAATGTCATGGCTTTCTCCACGCCATCATTATCATCAATATATTAAGCCAATACAAAGTAATCACCAAAACCAGAAGCTGTGCCTTAATGTATTATTTGAGTTTGCATAGAGCCTGAAACACGAGCTTGGAGAGGTATAAATGCCCCATTCATTTCCAAGGTTTGATTACTCTACAACTTTAACGCTAGCATGTTGATGTTATGTTAAATTGCTAATTATATCAGTGAATTTCATGATGTCAAACAATCTCCTATGACTGTACAGAGTGAAATATGAGAGGTCTAAAGAGAAAGGAAGCAAACCCAATTTTATTTATAGGTGGGGGTTTTAAAAATTTCATTATTTTCAAGCCTATATAGTGATATTTCTTCATTTTGCAATTGACTAGTATTTCCAAATGTTTCATCAATATTTTCTGACTTGTCCAGAAGCATTAGAAACTCATACACAATACCAAAAAATTGTGTGAATGTCAGAAAATGAAACAAAAAAGGAATTGCCAAATCCAGGAACATCACAAAGACATGAAAGGAGGAAACTAAGTCAGTTTGACCATCTTTTTTTTTGATATCATCTTCTGGCAATTAATTCCACAGGACAGGCATTTTTCTTCAATAATGTTTCGTTAAATTGCCTTGCAGAATATGTATCAGCTGTCAGGTTTTCTCCTCTTTAAGCAATGCTGCCACAATTTCCTATCAAGTAATTGCCCTCACAAGCAGGTACTGGAATAACACAGGACAAAGAGTTTTGTTGTGTTCCTTTGAAAGACATTTGAGTCAGAGGTTAAAGAAATCACTGCTCCAGAGGCTCTTAAACATGTCATTGTCATAATATAAAAACTGACTTACTAACTTAGATTATTTGGAGAGTTAAGTGCTTGTGTTATTGCAAATTAAACTAATGAGTATCATTTCCTGACAGCTGCAGTGAGCGATAGCAATTCCATGATTTTTTCTTCAGCCGCTCATGTGGGATGAAGAGAAGAGTGGAGACAGCTTTGTGATTTAATGGAATGGGATCAGTTTATCATCGTAAGGGCACATCGTTCCATTCTTAGCACAACTCTGCTGTTTCCTCTGCTCCCTCTACGTTCATCAGCTATTATTGCACTATTAACTTATTACATGGAAGCCAGGGGAGACAGATGGAAGTTGCTGGGAACTTCACAAATAACCAGACAAAAAACTACACTGGAATTTGCTTGAAGTATTTCCTGCTTTTGGAACTGTTGTAGATTATATTCGCCATCCTTTTAACCAAAATTGTTGCTGCCAGTAGAAGATACAAGAACCCATTCCAATACCATAACTGGTTTAATTGTTATAAAGGCAGAATTGGGAACTAGTGATGATTGAAGTCTCTAGCTTACATGACTAATTGCGAGAAAAGGGAAAGTTACAGTATTTAATTGGCAGGCATTTAGCAAATCGCTTGCATTTATCATGTGTGGAAAATGTGTACCAATCATGGTGGTAAAACCATTGTGCTTACCGCTGCCCAGAATTTCCATAAGATTACGTGAGGAACAATAGCAGACAGTCCCAACAAACTCTAATAAAATGTCATATAGAAAACTAAAAGTAATCTGATCAGTAAGGAAACGTCTAAGATTTCTTTAGAAGAGCCAGAATGAAATAAAACTCTTGTCCATCTCCCACTTCAGAGAAGCCCACACAAATGGATAAAATTACTCTGAATTCAATTATTCTGGAATTCTAACTTTCTAGAGACCATTGGGTCGTGCTTGAACTTTTCATTAGATCACTTTGGTCAGATTTATGGTCTACTTATATTACTAAACTGGCTCCAAAGATTTGCTCTATCTTGGAGCCGTTGGAATAGACTGTAGCTTTGTGGTTCACAGACTGGATTAATGTTTTCAGCTACTAATTAATTGCTGATCACCAGCATGGAAATTGAATTATCCATAATCATATTAAAATATGGGGTTTTGTTCCCGTCCTCCATGAATCATTTAGCTTAGAAAGTCTTGATGGAAAGAAATGCATATTTTTGAGACAACACAATACTTAAGTAAAAACGCTAAAAGGGTTAGAGAAATAAATCCTCTTCATCATTGCTGAGCAGAAACTAATGCATAATGCCAGCTATCTAATGCCCTAGTACGGTCACTGTTAGCACAGGGTCTGAGTACCTTCCACTTCTCATGCATTTATTTTCAGAACATTCCACGAAAGAGAGAATTTTTATGCTTTGTAGTGACAATTTGTCAAGGGAAGAAGTAAAGAACAAGTGAGAATTCCTCAAGGCAGCACTGCAAATATGTGAGGTAAGAGGGAGTTAAAGATGTTTCCTCCATGTGTCAGATTTGTATCTGTAACCACATAGTTTTTCATATCTGTAATCAAGATGGCAATAATAAAGTCCATCAACGGAGAGGTGGGTGTGGATCCAGTTTCCACTCCCTGTTTTCAGGGACCTTACACATTCTAAACCAGCAAGTATCTTCCATGGCCACCTACGAAACACTGCTTTCCCAGCATCTTAACATTTCCACTCATTATTTTTCCATTAGGATTGATTCCCATCAGTTATTATTTTCCTTATGTTTTACCAGGGTGAAGGGCTACATTAAAGCTGGTGCCATTCTAGCTGCTCTGCATCACTGAAAAGGAAAGATACTGCTCGTCCTACCAGACTTCTTTCTGCCGCTGCTCTTGACCACACAGACTTTACTCCTTCTTCATCAAGGACACTTTGGTGGACTCCTTGGTGAGTTAATTCACCTTGCTGACTTGGCACAAAACTATTTCCCTATTTTTTTTTTCTTTCACAAAATACATCCCCAACCTCTGTCACACAATCCAACCCTTTGCTTGAGACATTATGTTCATTGCCATGAGATCTGATGGCTTGCATTCCCTGAAAAAGTTGAATGGCTGGTGAATACCTTTGAGCTTCTCTGGAAACTGTGACTCAAGTCCTGCTCTGCTGACCTCTGAAGTGCTTCCAGTGCAGTTTGGAGAGCATATTTAGCAATACTAGCCAGCACACAGATGAACCACAAAGGAAGCAAAATCACTTACAAGTCTGCCCAGCAGTGTCACAGGAGTCAGACAGTTGTTTCTAGACTCAACTTTTTTCTCTCAGTGAAAATTCTCACCACAGCATGTAAAACAGATCACATCTTTTAGAAACACCTTGCATGGCTATGAGTTTTCATAACTTTCAAATTGTGAGTCTTAATAAGTTTGACAGAAGCCATTTGGAAATGGATCAGTTTGGGTCCAAAAAGTGTGAGCGTGCCTCAGAGAGCTCTCAGTTTAACAAATGCTTGTGTGTAATAAAACATAAAAAAACACATTTATAAGCCAGACTCCCACTACTGTTGTCTAACTGCCCAAATCTCAAGAAGGATTTGAGGCAGCAGGGGGAAGAAAAGAGCTAATCTTTTGACATGTACACTTTGCCCCTTGCATTGGTCCTAGACATCCCTTCCAGAACGGTGCAGCCACAGTTTGCATACTGCCAGCATCAAACTAATCAATTTTCCTTAATTTAAGTATTAGAATAAATTTAATTTCTTCTCTAAATATATTACACTTTCACTAATCACACAGCAATGTTATGAGCTACTTCACACTTTCTTTCCCTTTCATCCTCAGTACACAACATACAGGGTCCACGCTCTGTTGCTCCCCACTTTTCCCCTTCTACCAGCAGCCAGTTTCATGCAGGTGCACAACTGGAAGGAATAATGCACAGTAACTCCTGCAGTAGTGCTGGCCATCTCTTCACCTCTGATGCTTCTCTCCAAGTCTGAATATCATTGAATCTCTAGAACTTGGTGACAACTATTTCTAAGGGTCCCTCTCAGTTTAAGTTCCTCTGACTATTCAGGAGACAACTCCTCCTCAGTCTCTGATACACCTGTGTAATTCAATTATCTGTCTGGATCCAAAATATGTGTGGAGAGCTTATACCAGGCTAAAATAGAAAATCAAGATTCTTTTTCTGAAGTAAGATTTCACAATATCATCAGCTAGGCCACTCTAGCATGTGAGGGAAAATCCCCAATCTCATAATTTTCTTAGTTGTTCATTAGGGGGTATGATTTAAGAAAAGGAACCTAATAGGTCTTGCAGGAAATTCCCTTTGTAAGACAAGAAGCTGGTGCTGTTATACCAGTTCTTAATAGATAGATGATACCACTAAAATTTTCTTGGGCAACAGAAACCTTTTTTCACCTCAATGATAAGGCTGGCTAAAAATATCAGTTATTTTCAAGTGAAGAGCTTAATTAGGATTAAAGAAAATAATAAACAGTAATAGTGAATTTTTCTAAGATAGTACAGTTCTTCTCTCTGCATAAATTGCTAGAGGGTAGCTTGGAAAATGCCTGTTTCTTTCCTTCTTGAATTAAGGAACTGGTTCAATTAAAGCAAAAGTATTTTTGATAAAACAGCTATACCTACCATGAAAGCCTTCAGAATGAATCTCAAAAATGAGAGGACCTCAAAAAACTTCTTAGTACTGCCCTGATGTTATTTCCTAATCTCTGTTGCATTATAGAAGCCATTTGGTCAGAGGCACATGAAAGGTAAAAGTGAACAAAAAGGAGTTATTGCTACTAGGACTGATATGTGCAATTTTCAGGTACACTAAATGGGAGAGGTTACACACTTTCAAATCTATAATTGTTTAACTGAGTGGTCCAGCTATGAACAGTCTAGAAATAATCAGCACATTCTAGACTTAATTATTTTAACTGAATATTTGTGGTCTTTAGACAACTCTTAAGAAAAATAGTATGTCTCAAAAAGAGGAGATATAAAACATGCAGTGTTAAAATGGATTGTATATTGTCATCTAGTAAAGCTCTTTCTTCGTGAAGCTCTTGCTCAATTTGTTAGCCAGGACACAAACCAGACATACATTCAGCCTTGGACAAACCAGAGTTTTAATGTTAGAGATGGGTGAACCTCTCTAAAAGGTTTGTGATTTTGGGAAACTCTTACGATTCGTTTTGCATGGCTGACCCAGCTACATGGCAGTGTGATTTCCTGTGTTTTAAAAGACATGCACTGTGGGGTTTTTTTCTTTGTAAAACCACATTTAAATATCTACATCAAAACTTTCTTGTGTTAGAGACACCATGAAAGCAGGGATGAGAATACGTTACATCCTCTAGGACAATATCCATTAGGTAAAAGGTAAAATCAAAGGTACGTAGGAACAAACCGGTCTTGGAATCAGCCATGTAAAGCAAGTCTGGTTTTTAACTGAAGAATTTTGCCTTCATTGTTTCCAGCAATGTGATTCTACTTTAACTTCCCTGTCATAAAACTTTACCCAAGGTCAAGTGACACAGCCCTGCAGAAATTAAGGCACTGTCAGTAACAGGGGCTTTGCCCCACAAGCTTCTCATGACTGAAACAGTGACAACAGCTGTGAAGTTTGACCAAATGCTCCTGCTGTAGGCAAAGCCTACCCAACTCTGCATTTTGTTTCTGTCTCCTCACAGGTCCTCAGAACTGTGCCTACTGTGTCCAATTTGGTTTAGAAATCTACTAACTTGTTCATAGTTTGCTACTTGGGCCAAGCAAGGTGGTTTTTAGTGAGTAGTAAACACACCTCCATGTATCCAGACAGCGGATAGGATGTTAACATCAAAATCAGCTGAGACTTTTGCTAATAGAAACTCAGTATAATGCTTTTAAAATGTATGCCAGAAGCAAAAGTAGTCTGATTTTCATTTAAATTCCATTTTAAAAAATACATTTTTATGAACTATTGCTCATATAATTCTAGATGTTTTAAATTATTATGAGCTTTAGAAAGTAATATTTCAACATGATACATCATGGAAAAGCACTCACTGAGGGTCTCTAGCTTTCAAAACTGACTAGTGATTTTGAGTATCTGATATATCTGAAAAGAGATTGATTGTGTTATGTTTTAGTATCTATAATCAGAGAGGCAAACTTGCCTAAGACATTTCAAGACAGTCTTTTGCAATCTGATTTCCAAACGTTCTTGAAGATTAGTAAATTAATATCCTAGATGGAGACAGGCACTAAAACCACACAATAATTACCTCGAGATTCTGTGAAAATTTAGACAGAGCAATCCTTCATAGGATTTTTGAGGGGCATAATCTCAAGACTGTAGTCTCAAAATTATTGAAGAAGCAAGATCTGGTGAACACAATGTTTCTTTATGGACTTTAAGAAATAAACAGAATTGGGTTTCTTTACCAGAAGCACATTGCCATTTCTTTCTTATAAGATAAATTAAAATAAAAACAGTCAGCTATTGACTTCTTAGGTTACAAGGGTTACCACAATAGCAAAACAAGGCTCACACTGCTGATCTATTCCAGGGGTTATGGCCAGTCCTGTCTGGAACAATAGCCACAGCAGAACCCACACAGTGCAGCAAGGATGCTACTTAAAAAAAACCAGCTTTGGAGAACTTGTAGCGTTTCAGTGGCAGACATTCCTGAGACATATAGTTCCCTCATGACAAATATTGTCTATTACTCAATTAACACGTCTTTAAACTGAGAAGACAGGCTCTTGGCAAGAGGCACTTGTATTGTGTAGTTAAACAGATAAAATAGTTGCTCTCCTCGTTATAGAACATTTCTCGGTGGTGGAAGCGTGCACCCCTCCCAGCTGACAGCATCTCTACACCAGGGTGCTACTCCAGCATCTACAGCACCAAATGCTCCTCACCAGTACAGAACATGCCTTGCAGTGGCCTGACACAACTGTGTACAAGTTTGCAGTGTTGCAGCAGTGCACTCCAAGAGCCATAAAGCCTCAATGCTTACCAGCTGTAGTAAATGCCATCCACTCTCCATCCACCTTCCTACCAGCAGTTAACACTGCACCTTCAGAGTTATACAAGGTTTTGCCACAGACTCTCCCTCTGACCTAAGTGAGGAGCACATGTCAAAAGCTCATCCAACATGGCTGGCTTGGCACACCTTGCTTTTACTTTCAGGATCAGAAAGTACTTCACATCATCTCAACAGCTTAATGCAGCACTGCTAGCACACTAAAAGTGCATGTCAGCATTCAAGAAAGGAAGGAAGGACAAAAAAAAAGTCACAGTAATGAAGCTGCTGCCTGTCAGTCATCCCAGTCAGTAATTTAGAAATAACAGTTGACCAGAGAATTAGTGTGGTTGTCTGATTCTTAGTGAGCGTCCCAGGGCCAAAGGCAGCCCCACCATCAGAAAGAGCCTTCAGAATCCCCTCTAGGGGAGTGCACTTCTGTTACACCCCACAGAAAACTTCCTTTTTGAATGACCTTCATTTAACATCCTGGATTCCAGTCAAGAATAGAACTTTCTCAGTTATTTTTTATTCCTTACATCTTCCCTCATAACTCCCACTGGAGAAAACAGGACCTGCAGGTTACTGCTTTGATGTCAACACTGTGAAGTAGGTAAGCCTCAGCCCATACACAGTCTGTGGCCTCCATGAAATGCCATCTCTGGCTTCCAATGAGGTTGATCCTGTCGCTGCAGCACAGGCAAGTCAGTTTGGCAGCAATGGTGTGGTTTTGTTTGGACATTGCAGGTATGTGGACTAATCACCAAGCTCCACAAGCTTGGATTCAGCATATTTAGATTCATCTCTGTTTTGGTCTTGGGGTCAGAAGCCAGTCCTGTGGACTTCCTTTCAAACCCATAGTCAGGTACTCTCTCTCTTCTCCAGCTCTCTCCTCTCTCAGGCAGGAGATATTGATCAACAGCTAACAACCTTTCTGACTAGGCTGGAATGGGATCTTTAACACTTTCTTCCACTGTGAAGCCAAACAGGCTGAGGCAATTGTCATAGATCTAGAACTACATATGAATGTACTCTTCGATGCATCACACCTTCTCTCACAATTATTTGCAGATTTTCAACTGCTGCCTATTTTGTATTAATACCCTAGAACCTCTAAATATTTTTGCTGTGAGCTAACTTGCATCTTTTTAAATACAAATAAAGAAGTAGTACTAAAATGTCCACCCTCCTAATCTCTAGTTTCAATTTATTTGGCTTGTGCTTAGAAGATAAAAGGATGTACACATAGGAGACCTTGGTTTCTCATTGTGCTAAGTACACTCCTCTCTAACAGAGTGACTTGGAAATGTGATCATGGATTAAGACTAAAGACTATAAATATAAAGCCTCCAGGCTGGACAGCAATGTCTGCTTTTGCTTAAATAGTAGACATGGGGGGTTTTGAAGGCAGGAGATCAAGTGCTAATTATCAGTGTTATCGGTGAACACATGCATATTTCTAAAAATGTTAGCCATTTATTTAGGCACACAGACCCAGAAAGGGCTAGTACTCATAGGCAAACAAAGCTTCTGTACTCTTTGCCACAGGAATGTTTTCTACATCACTAATCCATGTATCTCTTTGTCTTAAATAGCCACTATCAAGCCAAATGCAAAATTTTACGTAGTTACTTCACAATGAAATGTTTTGTTCAAAAACTTTAAAAAAATTACAACTGTTTTTTTAATTAAGAAAATTTAGGCTTGCATACATACTATTCCTATATGTGGCTATTTTTTCAATGAGAATCCTTCTGCCCAAAAGCTACTTTTCTGTGCAACACTTGGTCAAAAATCCAAAGAATAAATTCTGATGTTCCAACAAACCCCATCAAGAAGAATAATTTTAAATTCTATTCCAATAGAAAAACTCTCTAACCAATCTTCAGTCTGGAGAAAAGGCAAACTTCTACCAATATCTTTTTTCTAAGGATCTATAGTCTCATATATCAGAGTTAAAAGACTCAGAAAAGAACAGATTCTTTCTAGATTTCTGACTGATTCTTTACCTGCTAGATTTCTTTGAGATTTCTACGACTGATTCCCTACCTGCTAGCTACTCAATTTTCTTATTTCAAGAGTTCAAGGTTTTGAAATTAGATGACTAGCCTGTTCTCTTCCTTTCAGTGCTCTAATACTTACACACCATTCCACTATTTAAAAAGGGTTAGAGAAAGTGGTGAGAAGGGCAGGTATTTAGGGTTGTGATCTTCATTATTCATTCTCTTGGATTTCGTGTTAGTTACATTCCGCTTACCAGACCTCAATTTGCTGTTTTAATGATTTAAATAAGAATAAATGCTCTGAGAAGAGGAAGGGACTACAAAGGTAAGTGTAGGGGTATTCTCTGATCCTATTCCTACCTGATCACATAGGATTCATTAACCATTTTTTCTCATAGTGTCTCTAGACATCAAAAGTGGCAGCTAATACAGGAGAAGTGCAATTTACTCTGGAAGTTTACCCCACTAATGTTCAAACAGCCAACTTAGGAAATGCTGGGTTATTTTTAGAACAGCAACAATAATGACTATCCAGAAATGCAGCCATGCAAACAGAATAAAACAATGCTAATCCTGGATTAGTGAGATTTGACTCTGGTAAGACTGCTCTTTGCTGTGGCAGAAAGTGCTCCTTTTTGAATGTTATTGCTTCAGTAGGGCACTATGCCTTGGGCAGACACAGTCCAGGTCAGTGAGAAGGGTTTGCTGCTGCTGCTGCAGGACTCTGCACTTCGAGCAGCACCAGGCATCATAAGGCAGATTACCGTCATTTGCCACCATGCAATCCACAGATACAATTGCGTCTCATTTCAGAACTAAGTGGAACTGTCTGCCCCTTTGTGTTCAATCAAAAGCCACACATTAACTCTCAAATTACATCTGCATTTACCACCTAAAACATGAAAGGAAGCCAGCCTGTGTTCCAGCAGTATCTTCACTCTTTGTGCAGCAAATTCAGTAACCCACCTGCTCTGGTGTGCACAGCAGTTCCCTTCTTCTTCCACAGACAAGATGATGGGATTTGTTTCAATCCTATTCTCCCATTTTCCCTGTTGGGCAGTCCCAGGTTCTCAGGCTCTGGCTCTGGCCAGTAAAAATACAGGTTTCTGAATTGTGTAATAAATTCCCTGAAAATGTGGAAAGCCTTGGAGTCAGTATGTAACTTTTCCCTTTAATCCTAAACTTATATAATAGGACAGCTGTATTTCACAGGTACCCTGACTAGCTGTGTAACAAAGAAGGACAGCTGTAATGCTCAGATGAAAAGAAGTTCCCTCCTGAAGAACACCTGGTATCCCCATAGGATGAGGCAAATACCTGCTGTCAAACCTCACACATGAAAACTTACATAAAAAGAGCCTTATCACTGTATCTTTTTACATGGGAACAGAGATTAAAGAATTTGTTCAAGTCACCTAGGAATTCTGCAGTGGAACAAAATGAACACAGATCTTCTGAATCCTACTTCAGCAACTTAGCTACAAAGCTTTTCTTCTGTTTAAGCAGTCAGAAGTAGTTGAACCAGCATGACTTTTTATCCTTTTAGAAACTAACCAAAGTGCTTATATAAGACCATATATTGTCTGGTGGGTGAAATACCATTCCTGGGGACCTCTCTGCCACTTTGTTTTTGTAGAGTTTTAATCAGTTTGATGCCAGCAGTGATAAGATTTGCCCCTACCCAGAACAACACAGAGCTCAATCCCAGAGTCCATGGATCTGCGACTGATGTTTGAAAGACTGTGGACAGTATTTTCTATTCCTAGCACCATCAAGCAGAGCCCTGCAGGAGACTGTGGCTTCCTTGGATTGACGGCTGCTTGCTGCCAAGGGGAACAAATGCTGGGTATAGATTTTTCTGTTTCCTCTTACAAGTCTCTCACCAAGAGAAGGCTCCTTAGGAAGTGGGAGGGAGGGGAGAGAGGGTGATGCAGAAGATAAAAACAGCAGCACAATCCCACTAATCATATGTCTGAAGATAGCATTGTTTGAAACAATGAAAACAGACAGGATAACACCCACCACTACTCATTTCCCTTTCCCAGAACATCTTCCCCTTGGAATACATGGGTCATCTGGAATAAGTGTCAGGTCTGATTGCTGTTACAGGTAGTGTTGGAACACATGCCATAGTTGAATCAGGGTTGGAAGGGACCTTAAAGATCATCTGGTTCCAACCGCCCTGCTTTGGGCGGGGACACTTTCAACTAGACCAGGTTGCTCAAAGCCTCATCCAACTTGGCCTTGAGCACTTTCAGGGATGGGGCTTCCACAACTTCTCTGGACAACCTGCACTGATGTCTCACCACCCTCACAGTAAAAAATTGCTTCCTAATATCTAATATAAACCTATTCTCTTTCAGTTAGAAGCCATTTCCCCTTGTCCTGTCACTACATGCTCATGTAAAAAGTCCCTCTCCAGCTCTCTTGTAGGCTCCCTTCAGGTACTGGAAGGTTGCAATTCGGTCACCCCAAAGCCTTCTCTTCTCCAGGCTGAACAAACCCAACTCTCAGCCTTTCCTCAAAGGAGAGGTGCTCCATTCCCCTAATCATCTTGGTGGCCTCCTCTGGACTCACTCCAACAGTTTGATGTCCTTCCTGTGATTGGGATTCCAGAGCTGGATGCAGGAATCCAGGTAGTGTCTCATGAGTAGCTGCTATGATAGACAATTTCTTAACAGTTTACAATTTAAAAAAGCACTCGTTTTAAAATTGAACAAAGCAGGCCAAAATTTCCAAAACCAGAGTTTCTTGTGCTGTTGCCAGACTAGTTTCTAGCCTTCCCAGTAACATGCCAGTCACTAAGAATCCTCATTTCGGTTTAGCATACCGAAAAACACCTCATAGCTGCTTACTAAAAACCTACAGCCCAGGCAATCTGATCAAGGAACTGGCATGTCCTTCTGTTAGCCTCAGCTTCCACCTTCCAGGGGTCAGCCATGCAGATATGGAATGTGTGAGTCAGACAGGCAGTGCACATACAATAACAAGCAATGTTCAAAGCAGCACATGCTCGTTTGTGAACTGTATATGTCTGAGACCTCCATCCCAGCACACTGATTGCTACAGTTTTCATTACTTTTTTTTCATCATCATGAAGCAACAACCTCTAGTGTTTCAGCCCAAGAAATAGTGCAGTCTCCTCTCCACATCAAAGAGACCTCTAATATTAGTGCCTTGCAAAACAGGACATCAACTGCTATCCAGAACTACTTAAAAAACAAACTGAAAACAAAAGCCAAAGCCTCCTCATCATTATACAACTGCGAATGTTTTGGTCCTGCATGTCAAACAAGCTTAGTTTTGACATAGACTTCTAAAGTTTCCACTGGCTTGGCAATCAACACCCCTGTCTCACAAGCTTCTTAATATCCTAAAATTCCACAGCTGAATAGCAAGAAATGGTTTGATGAGGAATGATGGATTAATTCATCTCACATATCTGTTTAAGGAAATGACAGGAATGAAATAATTTAAAGCTAAAAGTCTTTGCATGTTTTTCTTCTGAAAGGCTCTTTGTATCAAATGCTATGAATTCATGTTACTCTGCCACCAGTGAGGCTTTTGCAATGTAGCAGTGGCAGCAAATAACATATAATAACTTGTGGTGAACTGTCATGAACAGTTAATTTGATACTAAACACATTTCCAACAAGTAATTGACAGAGATATTTTCTAGGTGTTAAAGTATTTTTGTATCACTGAATTGGTATCACAAGTGTCTCATGCCCTCCAGCAGGAAGAAGTATCTGCAATATCTGCAACCAAGGGGATTTTTTTTAAAATCATGGGTTTGGCACTTTCTAGAGGCCTTCTATTCAGCTAATGGCTCTAGCACAAGTTTACAAACCCAGAGGCAGGCTGGATGCTAGGAGAACATTGACATTCCTCCCAGGGAGCAACTGGAGGTCTGTCAGACCATCTAGGGGCAACGCAGAAAACTTTCCAGGAAGCCACAGACATTTTTATTTCTCTGTAGACTTTTAGCTATCTGGCAAGCATTAGAAACTCCTGCTTGCATCAATCCTAAAGAGGACTGGCCCATGCTACCACCCTGTAAAGAATGATCTGAGGTCCCAAGACCACCACAACAACACATGCAAGCCATGTGCCCTGGTGGCAGCAGTCTCCATTCCATGCAGATGTTTTAATTTGCCACTTTCAAAGCAGCTGTGTCAGTACTAGCAAACTTGGAGGGAGCCCTGAGGGACCAGCTGCAGAAGGAATTTGATGAGCAAGCTCATGCTTCTGCTATTACAGCTGAGAACATGGCAGAGGTGCTTTCTCACCTCCCAGCAGCCTCTGTGATCATCATTGCTTAGGCAGTCGCACAGTACCTGCTCCTGCTCATCTTCACCGTGTGATTTGAAATGCAAGGGTTTTCTCTTAACGTAGTAAGGAAGCCACACACAAAGGCTCTACATGAAGACATATGAGAATTATGTTCATTACGTATTGTATAAAAAGATAAATAATTCTCTTCTGAAATTCTGGTTTCTATCTCCAGTAACACTAATGTAAAGCTTATTAAAAGAACAGCTCTTACAAAATTTGGAAAAAGGGCGGAAAACAAGCAAAGTGCTGTGTATTTGCATTCATGCTGAGATCCTTGGATATTAAAAATGCTATAACTTTTTTTTCCAAATATCATCTGTTGCATTCTTGAAAACAGTCAACCCTGTCCAGAGACTTGGGCAGAAACAAAGCAAACATATGGTACATCCCACGGAAATTTATATTCTTATTTTTGTGCAGAAGTACAAGTTCTCATGCAATTAAAAAGAATATTTACCATACTTTCACATGTATATTTGTACCTCAAATAATCTATGCAAAGTCAGAGGTCAGATGTGAGTCTGATGGAACTATCCATATGTATGGAGGATGCATGACCACTGAGAATACACTGCACTGTTCTGGGAAAGAGAGAAGATCTAGAAATGCATCTTATTTTAGCATCACAATCTGCTTGAATTGCTTAAAGGTGCCATCATACCTAAATACCAGATATATGAAAAGCAGGAAATTTGAGTTGATACTGATGCAGTGATCAACATAGATACATTCACAGGACAGTCCTCCTCTCCACATTCTGGACTTCTGGAAAGGGTTCACCACCATGAAAGCTAGGAAGGCCCTCACTACCGATGGGACACGCGTAAGGAATAACATTTACATACATATAATTCTTAACACGTCTGTGTTTCAGGCTCACTTCTCATGATGTGCTCTCTTTAATTGTCCCTGTTTCAACCATGATTATCCTGAGCCAGAGGAGTTCATTTATGTTTGGAATGTGCCCTTTGGCTGTCACACTACTTACTGCCTTGGGTAATGAACACCACTTTTATCTTTTCATTCCAGGTAGACTCATCAAAGCAAAGCATAGTAGATCAAGGCAAAGTTTTATATGGAAAGTGTATAAAGTAAATTCAGTGTTTCAGTTTTGTGATGGCCAATCTGAAACATTTTAAATTTAAGTTTCTTCAAGCACTTCAGATTAGGCATAAATGTTGTGACACTCAGAACCACACCATATGCGTCACACTGTGAACCCATCTATTTCAGATATCTAAAATCCAGCTTGCTTAAAACAAGAAAATTATTTCAAATATTCCAAACTTAAAAAGCAATGTTCATACTGACACAACAAGCTGAAGAGTCAGTCATAGAAGCCAACCTGTGACAGAACAGTAGGAAAATCCCATCGTGACTATATCCAGACATCTTAAACACAGGTTTGGCTGGCAGTCTGGAAAATGCTAGGTTTAAATGCCAGTATTTGCACTTGATAGTACACTAAATGTATAAATCCTTTAACATGATACTTTGCTTGAGTCAGAATTCTATGTCTATAAAGCTATTAACACTAAACCACAAATGTCCCAGCAGTTTAAGAGATGGAAACTGACTTACTGACATGTTATTGGGGTTTTATGGAAGCAGGTACACTACGCAAAACTGTTGGAAAAGAATTAATTTTTAAAATACTGTTTTGTCAGTGAGATATCCTCCAGATATAAAAACTATTTATCATTTGCTTTTAAGGCACTTTGGTTATACATGTGGCTGTTGATGGTTTTTGTCATGAAATAAAGACTTGCTCTCAATAAAGAGTTAACAGAAAAAGTTCAAATATCGAAAATATTTTTCATGTTACCTAAAGAATCAGTTTTCTCAGGATTTGCACTTTTATTTTTTAGGGGGAACCAAAGTATCCAATTTGTCTTTTTTATTTCATTTTTTCCCCTGAAAAGGTTTTGATATTCCATACTCACTTGTTTTAGAAAAAACAAGGATTTTTTTTTCTTTAAGACCACATCTCTTTGGTAAAAAAACTAGACATTTAACAGAAACTGAAAATTCTTGTTAAGAAAAAATAGAATACACTGGGTTTAAAATTCTTTTGACAGGAAACTGTTGGCCAATTCTACTTCTAGAAGCTTCTTGGTCCTTTATTGGTGCAGAATTTGCTGTCTGAGAGCTGCCAGCCGTTTGTAGTGTGCTTTATTATGTAAAGAGTATCTCAGCACATTTCAGCAGTAATTTCTGCCTCTAGTTGAGCATTTCAGCAGTGAGAAATTGTTTTGATATGTTTGCTTCTGATATGTTTTCCCAAGAGTAGTGGACAAGAGGAGCTCTGGAATAAACAGATAAGATAATTTACCTGATGAAATGATGATGGTTCTTAACAAGAGCAGATTTCTAATTCTTCTTTAGAAAGAACGTGAATTCTTTTCCAGCACAAGACACTGCCACGTCCTGTTGAACTGATTACTGCATCTGACACATTAGTTCATGTAACAAAGAAAAGGTCATTGTGTTAGTCAGTACTAGCAGATACATTTTGAGTACAGAGTCTGATATTTGGCTCCAACCTCAGACACTGGAGAACTTTGCTCCCCGTGAGCATGGGCAATGCACATGGGACAGTGGGTTCCAGTCACCTGCACTGATTGTGCTCTGCCCATGAGAACACACCTTAGAAGAGGCCGCACAACTGCACTGCACCCCTGAGGAAACAAAATCCTAACTACACAAAAACATGAGATGAGAGTCAGCTTGCTAATGTGCCTCTTGATGTGTGTGACCTGTTGTGTGTGCTGGTGCACCTCCATGGAGGGGGTGGAGGGTAAATCAGTTCCACTGCAGATGGATTACAGCAAGTAATGGCATATTCAGGCAGGCCCTCATTTTCCCCAGTGAACATGCAATAGGACAGGCTCCAGCAAATAATCTGTGAAAAAACATCCTTTTCCCTAGAGCATTTTGTCCTATTAACTAGGTTCTACTCCCAAATTTAGGCAATTATTTTCTCTTTTCAATACCTCATTTTCATATTCAAATCACTTACTTCACTCCAGTGCTGAATCAGTGTTGTTTTTCTTCCTTTGTGAGCAACATGGAACTGAAAAAGCAAGATTCTGATTGTTGCCAACTGATTCCACCTTCCCTCAGAACTAGGAGATCCCTACAAGAGTGTCCACGTAAATGGAAGTAAGCTTACTGCATAAGGGGCATATGGTATAGAAAAAAATTGTCAGTCTATTATTTTTGTATATTTACACTACACCATGACTCTGCGCCAAACTGAGTCTCTTTCTCCCTAAAACCAAATTAAAGTATCCTTGCTGGATGGCAGGATTTCTTGGTGGTTTTTATAGGCAGCCACAGGAAAATTAAGTTATGTGAATTTTAGTCAGAAAGTCTTGTTTCAGGTTCAACAAAATTGGGAAGTGATTAATCCTCCTCTAAAATATTCCAGATGAGACCTGATGCGTAAAAAAACCCAATTCCAAAGTGGTTACTCTCCAGAAAGGCAATTCCTTGTCTAATGGCTGAAACTGTACATGGAACAGTGAATAAAGCAGTTAGATTTTTCAGTTCCAATAGAACAGTACGTTAATAAAAGATTTCAACTTACGTGTTTCCTAGAGATAAGACAGTAGCAGACACTGAAACATATCATATTTTACTGGACTTTACAGTGAGCTCAATAGGTTATGAAACAGCCAGGTCAGTTCCTAGAGGCCAGGGCTACACAAAGTAACCACGAGGAGCACAGGCCATGAATCCAGAGAATCCTCTTCTTGAGCACTATATCATATACCCTTTTTGAAGACCTCCTTTCACTGCATGCCCAGCATTAGGGTTTACCTTTAGTGTGGATAGAGCATACGTGTATATTGGCTATTTTCTCTGATTGCAAACGTCGAAGTAAATCCTGCAGGACAATGGAGCAGTAGGAGGGAGGTCATGGCTACACAGAGTGCTCACTATGCCTCCCTGGAGCTACCTTGCCACCAGCCTGCATTCCTGAGCTTCCCCTGCTGCACAGCACCAGCGATATATTTGCAGCTCACAAGGCCATATTTCTGGTCCTCAGAGCTAACTTGCTACAGCTACACAACAACTGCATTGTGTCATGTAGACATAACTCACATTTCTGGTAACGCACCCTCAGTCCTGGATGGAATTATGATGATTACATTTCACCGACCGTGCTGCTCACAACAATCTTATTATGAAGAAGAAAGCTAACAAGACTCCAAAACTCACAGACTGAAACACACCTCAGATATACAGTTGTAATCCTTGTTCTCAGTCAACTACCGTTGCTTCAGCACTGTGCATTAGCATGATTTCATGTGTGATCCAGTCACTACTGATCAGTAAGAAAGTTCAGCCAGGCCAGTCAGGCAAAATGGAATTAGAAAGCAGACTGCCATCTGTATGCTGAAAATACTCCTCACCTTTCCAAAGGTCTCATATACACATTCTGAAGGAAAGAACAGATCTTTTGGAAAGATCTTACTGAAAGAAATCCTTGGCATCTTCATTTTCATATGTGTGTAGAATATATTGTTTTGTAATCTGAATCTGTTAAAAATGCATAATTGAAACAAATCTCTCATTTTTTTCCAAAGGAAGGACGGACGAAAGAAAACACTAATAGTTTGCTTTCAAAGCTTTGACATTGACTTGGCATTCTGCTGTACTTAATGATAGCTCTACAAAGAAACAAGTTACTGTCTTATGTGGGAAAGCATATTTGTGGCTGAGAAAGTGCTGCAAAAATTGCAGAGCGCTTTGATAATTTTATACCACATTTTCACCCCTGTTTTTACAGCCAATTCATTTAGTCAAAAGTCATGTTTTCTGCTGCTTATTTTTTCATTTCATATCTCCCGATTTAATGTTTTAGTTCTGGGCAGAGTATCATTTTGTGTGATGAAAGTACCAAGACACAACTAAGGCTGTAACACTTTGTGAAATTTAATTCCTTCAGCTCATTCCATGCAAGGCTTCTTGAATCAAAACACAGGTTACATCGCCTTGCTTTTATATTCTCGGCTCTCTCTTAACCCAGTCAGGCCTCTTTCACTGTGTAAATGCCTTTATCACAGCCACACTTTCTAACAAATCAGTTTTCCAGCAGCACATCAAAGTTCCCTTGGGATCCAAAAGGGGGTGTTTGGCTGAAGTTCAGACACAGCTTGTTCTATTGTGTTTCATTCCACTTCACTGCAGACTTTTTCCTAGTAGGAGCTAATGAAAAGATTCCAGCTCCAAAGTTTTGGGAAGAAAGACCCCAAGTGATTTTGCATCTGATTCAAGCCTCTGCAGCTTCTAGGAATTTTTTCTCTTGATTTCAGACAGTTTTCCCCTGAGTTCTCGATCTATTTCTAGAAAAAGCCAATGGATTGTGAATTATATTGTCCTCTGTTGCCTAAATACTAGAGAGTTCCTGATAGAAGACAGATAGCAAAGGCCAAACGGTTAAATCACACAAACGTTTTGAGAGGAAGAGCTGCAAAGTTGGTCATAAGCTTCTTGATTTTTGTTGTGTTTCAAATGTCACTGCATTATTGCTATGGCTATTGTGTTTCCTATCAGAATGACTTTTCATTTTAAATATGTTACGGTTTAATTTATATTTCCTAGGATTCCCTATTTCTCTGAATTTCCTTAGAACATGTAAAATGAAAGCTTTTACAACGTAGCTCAAGAGACAGTGGTTCTCCACTCTCTAACAAGGGCTCTTTCCTCCACTGTGTTAGCTACTAAAGCTAAATAAATATTCAAAAAAACCCAAGCAAAACATTTAAAGGGTTCTCTCTTTTTTCCCCTCTTAGATTATATGTAATTATTTTATTCATTTCACAATTATAGCCTTGCCTTTCAGGCTGGGTAAGATTTTTTTTTTAATATAAGGAACAAAACCACATCTTTCTGCCTTCTTGACTTTAAAATCTTGCCTTTTCACTGGCCAAGCCTTCTATAAGGGAGGATAAATATTGCCTGGACTATGGGGGTCGGGAAACTGGACCTTGCTCTCTCTTCTGTAGGGACCAGTTAAAAGTTATCTGTTTAAATTTTTGGCTTAACCCCTAGCCATATTTCTTGCCTCAGTTTAGTAGACACTGACAAGAGAAATCCCGTTGAAAGAGTCCATCATAACCGTTCAGCTGTGCATCTCTCTTCCTGTGCTAGTGTGAAGGGTATGACTCCCTGTCCAGCAAGGGGAACTACAAGCTTAGTGCTGAGCACTGCTGCTGTTCAAGTGATTCTGCCTTTTTTGGGTAACAGGAATTGGATCCCCATCCTCTTTCTTTACCATCAGGAATTGCGACTGAGGTCTAGACTTTCAAACATAAAGAGCTGATGCAGGGATTCCCTCTCTCTCGTGGTGATGCCTTAGGTTTTAACTTTTACATTTTTCAAATCCTGTACTACCTAGTGTGTAACTCTGAAGTTTCTTGTAGCCTGTTAACTACTGCTCCCTCATGCTAGGTAGACATAACAAAGCCTCTCCAGGCCTGCTCTCCAAGGACACCCAGATTGTCCTAGGCCCAAAATGTGTAAACTAACATCTTAAGAAGGGGGGTGAACTTGGGGAAATCGCATCATTAACTGAAGTTTTAATTGGAGAATTAACCCTGATATGCAAATGAACCAAACTTTAAAAAGTATGAAAAACTCGTGACTCGGTGTCCATCTTGGGTGTAGTCTTTTAACTCCCGAGGGTGTACCTTGAAGGCCCTTCAAATAAATACCTGCCTTTATTCTCTTATTCTTGTCTAGTCTCTGTTTTTAGGTGGCCATCTCAGGCATCAATGGTTTAACCCCTGCATCAGTTCCGTGCAGCCTCCAAACTAAGGAGCCCACAAGCTGCTGGTGCATCTTCAGGTAATCTGTCAGGCAGGAAAGAGCTCCCCATACATGCTTTCATAAGCAAACCCCACATCATCTTGCATTAACTCTTCACGTCTCCAGGAGATTACATCCAGAAGCTGGGATTGTGATATGATGTATTTTAATGCAGAACCACTGCGGTATGATCCCCAATGTGATTAGCACAGCTCAGCCTTAGTTGGAATAGATTATTCCTATTAGTTTCCAACTGATCTTGGAACACAAGTATTACATCTGATTTTAATGAAACACAAGACTTTGTTGTTTCCAGTCAGCTAATGAAACAGTTGAACCTTCTCATGACTTGCTGTAATTATACCAAAGGCTGTGCATTATCATGAACAATGCCAACCTCTTTATGAGATGTAAAGTTAATTGTCCAGTACTTGTGTTGATATCTTTGGAAATGTAAACTGAGGAGTGAAAAGAAATCAGTGCTACCCTGATGAAATGTGAACCTACCTGGCACAGAAGCTTTCACACAATACGCTGTGGCACAGCCTCTTGGTTACATTTAACTTTATGTTAACAGGAAAAGTCACTTTAAAATATGTTTTGTTCATGGAAGCCTCAAGCACATACACAAGTTAATCACATTTTAGAAGATCACGTTAAAATACTTGTAAAAAACCAGACGTGCATTACGAGGAAAAAAATTCAAGGCGGAGACATTACCAAGGAATTTCTTGCTTTTGACAGCTTTTTCAAGGACTCTGGCAAGATGCTGTACTTTCAAAACTAAAAACCATTTCCATTGGGTGGCTTGTTTGCTGGCTTCTGTAAAACAGCTTGGTGGAACCAGGACAGCTCTTATTGGACTAATGCTCTTCACACAAAAGCCATGACTCTTAATTTGCATTGACTGTAATTGGCATTAACTGTTCCCTCCTTTGGCAGCTTCATCTGAGAAACCAAAAATCAAATCCATAATGTAGACTGAATTGCCCTTAATGGCCCTTCCACACCAGGGTTAAGGGCATGCTGAGGGTAAGGAAATGCTTTTTTTTTTAAGGCAGGCAGAGAACTGCAATTTCTTCAGCTGTCCAGTCTGCAGAGAGATGAAAGTTTTACTGAGTGATCAAACAAAAGACCAAACACGATCAGATCCTCTTTGAAAAAACTGGGCATTTTAGTGGCAAGCATTAGGAAGCCTCTCTCTGCCACAGAGCTGCAAGGCAGTCTTTGTCACATCAATCTCTGTGCCTTCTGGCATACGTACACCTGTTTTAAAACATCGTCTCTCTGGCAAAGTATCCACAGATGGAAAGGGCTGTTCAAGTAGCAGCAAACTCTAGTATAGGGTTTCTCAAAATTTAGAAATCTTATAACCCTTGGGGCATGGGTGTGGGAAAAGCAAGCATCATCCTGTGTAAAGTCACCCTGTTCCTGGTTACAAAGCAATACAAATTTGAAAGGGTTCAATCTTTGCCTCTCTTTTGCCATTTCATTTTTTTTGCTTGTGGGCAAAGGTGTATGTGCAGGTCTTTTCCATGTATTTAAAGACCCTCCCAAGAGTCCACAGATCAAAGGCTGATAAGCATAAGCATTGACCTGTAATAAACCCCTTACTGACAGAAAGAGCAGGAGTGAATGAAGCTGAACTGGGTGCATGCTGCCCAAAGTCTGCAGCTACATCTTTTGTAGCTGCACTGGTGGCTGGTAGGCACTGCTACCAATGGTTGGCTTTATATAGTAAGAAAACTCTTACCATGGAAAGTATTTCAAAACCCTAGCGACCTTCTTCTTCCTGCTAAGTTGAGTTAGGGAGCAACTACATAGGTTCCACGACACCAAGGAGGCAGTACAAAACCATTCTGCCAAAAAACGTGACCTCCATATTAGCCTAAGTCCACTGATTGCATACAGGCCCAAGGCCATGAAATCTTGACCCTGGATTTTGGAGGGTTTCCAATGGGAACAAACAGCCTGCACTCTCAATTCTCTTTCCACCCAGATAAACAGTTCTATACTAGTATTTAGTAAGATTTTAACCACAGCCTCATAACTATATCCTTTCCTCAAGAAACCCTACATTTTCCAACAACAGCACAGTTAAAAACTACTCCTTCACATGAGTTAAGAACATTAGCAGATGGAAAATCCAAATGCTGTTACATACAAAAGGTAGAGGCAAGGTTCATGCATCCTTGCATGAGAAGTTTGAATATATGGCTTTGCTCAGTCTGCTTATGGCTTCAGGCCCGATATCATTCAAATACTATTTGTAGATGCAGTATGAACAGCTTTCCATCTTGCCTGCCCTGTATTTTCACACACACAAACGTACATACTAACTCCCCAGCCACTAAGTCTAACTACTAATTTCAAATGCAAGCAAATCAGCTGTTGTCAACTATTCATTTGTATGGCCATGTCACTGAGGATCTCAGAGTCAGAGATCACTGTGGTGTTAGGCTTTGCACTGGCACAGAAGAAAAGAATAACCTGCTTCAAGGAATTTCAAGGACGCAGCTATGCACTTTTAAAACTTCGCAACCTCCGAGGCTCGCAACAAACAAACAATTACTGATAAGCTAACAGTGGCAACCGGTATTTAAATCAGAAACCATAAGGTTCCATAGATATAACCTTGTGGCTATTTTTTAAGGTCAGTTAACCGAGTCCTGTTTAAATCAAAATCACCAGTGCAACTCTATATGCCAAGCTGGATACCCTTTCACCGCTGCCGTCTGTCTCCTGCTATGTCATTCCGTTTGGAAATAAGAAGGGGAGTTGGTCTGGAACAGATCATGTCCCTCTACTAGTAGAGTTTGGGGGTAAAACATAATTATGAAGGAATTAGCTTCATAATGTTACAGGGACCAGAGGACTACAGACAGAACGAAACTTGTAAATATTGTTGATCTATCAGCACTTAGGATTGCCCTCCTCACCATTAAGTTCATAATCCCCCTTCCCCACAATTGAGGACTATGAGGACTATTATGTTTCTGGAAATTAGTTAAAGTACTCCAGTAATTTCTGTCTTACATACTATATTCATTCTCTCTCTCCATGAATGTGGTGGAAGTATTTTTTTTCAACTTTTGTATAGTCACATTTGTGCTGAGGTCTGCTATGGAAGAACATGAAATTTTCAAAGTAGAATTCTCTCACACTTTGAAGTCCCTAAAAAATATCCCCAAACAAATAACTAGCTTCTGACCTAGTCTTTCTTAAACCATAATTATTTTCCTTTTAGGATTAGGAACGCTGCTTCCTTTTCCTCCTCTGACCTATTTTATGGTACTTGTTTTGTTGTTTTCTGATACATACACTGTAGAAATAAAAGCAGAGATTTATAGTAAAAGGACACACATTCAGTTCATAAAACTAGTACAAAAATGGCAAGCCTCCCATGATAGCCTGGAAACACTACTCTATAAAATTATGGGTATTTAGATGGAGCTTTCTGTGGCAGCAAAGCACAAAACCTGCCATCTCGCTGTTGCTACAGAGCTTCTAACACACAAGACATCATAAATAATAATGGCTGATACTCCTTGTCAGTGGCAGACAAGAGTTTCTGCTTTTGACTTCTAGTGCTCGTGTGGCTGTGAAGCTCAGCCTTTGCAAGGGTTATCTTCCTATACAGGAAACAAAGCAACATAAGAGTGCTGAGCCTTTGGGGCTCACTTGTATTTAGCCAGCTTGATATAGGCCACTTCAAATTTAATTAAAACATCTTAAATAAACTTCTGGCACATTGTAATATAAACTGAATTAAAACATCTTAAGAAACCTTGCACCAGAAAACTGGTAAATTAATGAGTGGAAGAATAGTAGCATTTTGATGTGAAGAAAGGATTCCAGTTGCATTATCTGGTAATGCTGAGGGCTGCAGGCAGTAAAGTGCACTCTTTGACTGCATCTCTCAAAAGCCTGATCATTGCTTGTTCAAAGTTCTTTTTCTTGACTGATCAGTCCTACTCCCTGGTAAGGAGTGACAGAAGGGGTGAGGTTGGAAGGCACCTCAGGACATCACCTGGTCCAACACTGCTCAAATCAAGGCCAACAGAGGAGGTTGCCTAGGATCTTTTCCTGAGACAGAAATACTACCTCTTCTTCTGTCACTAGAGTAAACCACAGGACAAGAAAGGAAGAAAGACTTTGTAAGCCTTAACCTTTACCTAAGCTCTCTTTATGAAACTGTGAGGTGGGGAAGTGACTGTCCTTTTTCACTCATTCTGCTGCAGGCCAATACTTTGATGTCCACTCCAAACACAGTGAGCACTACTGATAATACAAACTGTGTCAAAGCTGTTAGCAGGAAATCAATAAACCTCCTTATGCTTAAGGCCATGAAAGACACAGAAGTCAAGTGGATAAAGCTGAGAACCCAGAAGCCTGTTGATTAGTGTTCTGTTCTCAGTTCATACCGAATTACTTCAAAACATGCGCCGGACTGCAGAGTGTTTCGAGATCCTGTGGATAAAACGGTCCTCAGTCCCATTCAGACACACAGGAATTCACAGCAGGTCATGAAGTGCTGTTAAAACTACCTTGCACCCCTGAAAACATGATGCATGTGCCAATTTTTTTTAACTGTGCTTATTATCAGATTATACAAAATTACATGCAGAGAAAATTACACTTCATTAGTTAATTCAGCAAAAATTATGCCAAACGTCTCAGGAAGATAATTCCTAAAGAATGGTACAGTTGTTATAGTCCAAAAAGCCAATCCAGCCCATCTTAAGCAACTATTAGAATAAAAGTGGAAAAGTTCTGTTTTCATGAATGTTGATACTTTTTACATCCAACTGATTTGCTTGTATCTTATTTATTAGGCTGTTTCAGCAAAGATGCATTATAGTGTCAAAGAACCAAAATTTAATGATCCCTAAGAGAATCATAACTGACTAGTGACACGCTCATGCAGCATCTGCTGATAGATGATCTACTTTAAAAGAAATGCTGTAGCCAAAAATCTACTACCAACAGCTATAAACACGGAAGTTACCATTGACAAGACAAACACCTGAGGAAATTAACAACAAGAGTAGACACTGATAATGGTTACACTAATTTTTCATCAAACAATACTGGCTTTCTAAAACAATTTGTAAAGAACCTCTACTCCCTCACATTTTCATTAAACTAGACTCCATAGAGCTAATCTGTTTGCTAAGTTTTGGGAAGGGTCTGGTTAGGTCAAAGTAGGCTAGCTAGATCTATTTTTCCCCTCTAGTTTTCAGTTATTTCCTTGAGTACTAAAGAAAGCACAGCAGCTGCTCTTGAAGGAAAGATTCAGAGGTCTTTTGTCTGTAAGTGGATTTTCAAGAGAAAGAGAAGTTTGACTTTTTTTTTGAGGACAAAAAAATGAAGAGGCTGATTTTAGAATTCAAGTCAGCAGCCTACAGAAACATGTAGTGATAGGTATTGAACAGTAAACTAATTACATTTCATAATAATAGCTGGAAAGTGTTTCCATGTGAATTCTTCCTGCTTTCTTGCGAATAGGAGAGATGGAAAGCTACTTCCAAATTTCATCCAACCTGTCAGCTGTTCCAAACATGCTTGTGCACAACCTAAAGTGGAGCTTACAAAACAGTTTTGAAAATTATTAACTTCCTGCCTCCTGCAAAATGTAGCTGAGTGACAAGCAGGCAACTTTCCAAAGACCCTACTTTAAGTGAGAATGGTCAAATTAAAAAATAGAATAATAAAAGTACCCTCGGTGTCATTTCTTCTGACAGGCACATCCAAGTTGTGATACTAGTGTAACCTTCATGCTGAAAGAGAACAGAAGGCCATAATATTGCATGTTTTTCAACAAAGAAGAGGATTAAATCTCTCTCTACTACGTGTAACATTTAAATATAAATAAATATTTATAAAAGTTGTGAAACAAAAGTACATGAGAGAAGTTTGCAGAGTTCTCTGACTGATAAGGAACTCATCTAAATTGAAAGTAATGATCCTTTTTCCACTATTTTATATAGATTAATTTACACAGTACTAGCCTCCACTATACTATCCATTATGTATACTAGCAATGATACAGCACATCTTCTCATGATAAAACATTTTGAAAATAGAAGAATATTTAATTTGTAAAATAAATCATCCATAAAGGTATGAAAAAACATCTGATAGACTGCTTGCTCCTTTGCTTTATAAGATTTTTTTTTCTGAGTAGGGATAATTTTCAGTGTCAAATAATGTGTAGCCTTGTTGGATAATCACAGAACCATCTTTACAGCAGCTATTTGTATTATTGTATACTTAAAAAAGCTCAAGCTAGTTATCAGTTTTAGCCAAGAAATAGTAATGTTTGGTCATACTTTTAATAGGTAACTTCATCAGGTTAAGAGAGTCTGTTGTGAAGTGATTATATCATCTCCAGGGTTCATCACACAAGTTCCTCATGCTAGAAAGTGTTTTGATACCCACATTTAACAAATACTCATCATGGCTCATCATAAAGTTCAGTTGGAAGGTGGATACAATAGGTCAGGATATGCTGGCTTAAGGATCTTAACTAATTGTTTAAAACAGTGTGCACAGAAATCGGTTCATTTATTTAAAAGTTTGAGTAAGAAATTTCAGGTAACTAAGGTCTGATCCTGAACTAAAGTTCATATTGGCACAGTGCATACCCTTTCTTCAAGATTGTGGATTTGCAGCATATTTTCCAGGGACTGCAGCACAGAAAACGAAAGTAGGAATGCAATGGCTGGACTAAAAAGAAGCCATTACTATTACTATCCTATGAGCAAGAGAGCTTATTTTACTTTAATAATGACACAAATAGTATGTTTGAATATTGTGCATTTCTGTAATTGATTACTAACAATGTATTATAGAATTCTGTAGCTGCAAAAGGTTGCTGTGAATTACTGCTTATAAAAACAGCACAGTGTGTGAAGCAAAAGATGGAACGACAACATTGCAACCACAAGGACATCACATTTTGAAGGCCAACTCACACAGATCCTCACTCCTGTGAGGATGTCCCTCCCCACAGTTAGTACAATGCCCAATGCCAAGCAGTCACAGGATTAAGTTAGGCATAGTCAATGGAACAACCAATGATGAAGGGCAATAAAAATGAGTGCAAAAATTGCTGAAAATTGGCATGTCACTCATAAAATCCCACTCTTGCAAAAGCTTCTCTTAGCCTAGGAAATTTTCTTTCCTTCAAAGGTAGAGAAAAAAACCCCACTTGTGGCAATCATAAGACCATACAGAAACACCAAGTATTTCCAAGGGAGTTAGGCAGACAAGTGTTATCTCAGCAGCATATGGGAAGAGGAAGAAATTACATAATATCTTGCCAGACCTTCTCAAAGCAAGGTAAATGAAATGGCTATCACTGGAAGGTCTTCTTAGAGGTTTTGATTGAGTGTCATTGTAGAAACAGAAGAGTTCAGGCCTAATGGAACAACAGGTAGGATGCTAAAAAGCAGAGAGGTGGTTTTCACTCAAGCAGTGTGAAGGGGAGGGGAAGAAAGAGAAATGGGGTTTGCACTTTGCCACAACCTGAAGTGCCAGGCACTAGTGGTCTAAGCTGAGGGAGTGAATTCTGAGCCAGGAAACACCTTGAGTAACCTACCCAATAGAAATTTTCTGTTAATTACTCCTTTTTGTTTACAGCAGGTAGGCTCCAGTGACATGTGTTAGGAGATTCCAATCACAGCACAACGAATGCCTCAAACAGTGGTTGCAGGTCCATCCATTACCACCTCCTGCACTGTCTTTTGTTGCATACCATCAGGAAGGTGCTCCCATAAGGACAAACCAAGGGCTGATTTTTAAAATTTAATCCATAGTTTAAACTATACTGTTTTCTGATATTATTTTTTCCATCTCCTTTCTCATAGTACCTTTAAAAGATTTGTAGACTTGTCTCCCCAACACACTTAATTGTTGTCTAGAAAGTTTATTAAATAGTTGTTAACTTTCAATGTTCCTAATAGTCAGTTGGAATTTAATTATAGCAACTATCCAAATAAATCTGATTCTGTAGGTTAAATAACAGCTACTCTTAAGTAAATAACATCTGAATATCCTCCCCCTTTCTCTGTCATACATACAAATTACGTGGAATACTAACAACCTTGCAAAACATGCCATTTCCTAGCTGTTTGGTCTCACTAGATATTGCTCTAGCAGTCATCTGTTTTATTAGAACCCTAGAATCTTTTGGGTTGGAAAGGACTTCAGGAGGTCTCTAGTCCAACCTCCTGCTCAAAGCAGGCCTAGATATGATGAAATCAGATCTAGCTGGGCTAGATACACAATCACCCATTTTTAAAATCATGATGCCTGGAGCCTTGACACGGGACAGGAACAGGGTGATTAATGGCTGATGGCAGTGAGCATTGTGCCTTTAAGCAGAGTGGGTGTTCTAATCCCGACCAGCATGGACTAAGGAAACTGGTGTTATAAAACGATCGTTTGGGGTTAATGTATGATATTTGGAACATCTGAAACCTGTTATTTTTCCTAGCTGAGGTTTATCCTGAAGCTTCATAAACTTTCCATTTTAAATTACAGAGCTTCCTTTTTTAACTATAATAAACTTTTATCTTAAAATGGTGTGTGCCTTTTAATCATTCCAAAGTATTTACTTTAATTAGGTTTTAAAAACCCTGCAGAAGACAGCACTGTTCTTAATTTTGGCTGTGAGAGTTTGCTCTGCATTCAGCTAGCAGCAGTTCCTAATACCCCTGCTGAACTTCAGCCAAACAGAGCATAGAGGCAAAGCAAGATGGCGTGAATTCAAAAAAGAATACTTGTTTTCATGAAAACATTGGTCCAGTTTCATGGCATTTGCTATAATCCACTGGTTTAGCAGAAGAAAAGAGTTTTCATCTTTCTTTCTCTATAGACATACAGCATGTGGCATTCTTAGAGTGTCATTGTTTTCCTTGGTTTTCTCATACATCATTAAAGATTTGAAGTTCAGAAATCCTGAGCATCTCCAACCCAGCAAAAACCCCTGAGAGCTGTAAACACTTACCCCTTAGCAAATTTGGGCCAAATGATATGTCTTACCAGAAAGAAAAAAAAAAAATTGTGGGGGAAATAATAATAAAAAAGATTCTTATCTGGGGTTGCTGGAAGTTCTTGCCTGAGGCTATACCTGAGACTACAACAGCAGCAAAAAGAAGACAACTAAGACTTAAACTGAGGTTACCAGTTAAAGTTACAGACAATTGAGCAGCTCAAAGCAAGCACCATCTCAAGTTAAAAACCAAGACGCCTTCTTTCTCTGGCATTTTAAATCAAGGTAGTTAACCTGGCTGAGACAGACTGAGTTAGCATAGGCTACAGCAAATTTTACAAGTGTAAGACTTTTCTATCCAAGCACTCACAATAGTTCTGTCCCTTTTCTGGTGTGGAGTCTTGCAAACAAGGCCTGAGATGGGAGAGAGACTATGGGTTGAGCTAATTTCTGCATCACTTTCTTACTGCACCTAAGGTTCTCATACCGGACTGACTGCTGGCCACAGCCAGAGGTACTGAGATCAGCATGAAGAGGTGTGGGATTAATGTTCTCCTGTTCATTCTGAAGAGACATTCTAGCAAAGAAAAACTAATACTGCTTTTTCTTTAGGATAATTTTCAGTGGGCCAGAATAACTGGAAAGCATTGACTCCTGCAGAGCCATTTTCTAAGGATTTCTATTGCTCCAGCTGTACAAGCAGAAAGTCTCTCTATCTGAAGACAGCCTCTGATATGAACAAAAAAGAAAGTTGTTTCCTCCAGTTCTTTTTGGGAATATTGTAAGAAAGGATACCAACACAGTGAGACCTATTGGCTCTTACCCTTCTCCCATTCAATGCAGCTGAAACTCCACAGGTTTTGAAAGGAGATTTCTTGTAAACTGGACTAAGGAACAGGGTTGTCAGTGTTCACACACATGGACAAGTGAGTGCTTGCTTTGGCTGGGTTATAGACCTTGGCCCTCAAAAGGAGAAAATGGGAATCAAAATACCTTAATGTAAGGACCAACTTAATGTAAGGGTCACAGAGTAATTGTATTTCCCTGAAATGCTACTGCTTGAAAAATAAAGATGCTTGTAATGTAGATTCCTGGGTTTTTAGATTGCCCTATATTCAATGGTATGTAAGATTTCTGCATTAGCATTAGTCTCTTTTTCAGTTATGTCTTTGTTCTTGTCTGTGCTCTTAGATGTCAGTTCTGCACAAGAATAATGAGTCTAATAAACCTCACAGATGTATGCTTGCCTAGTGACATTTAAGAATTCCAGAAAGTGAATCATATTATTTATTAATCTGGCCTCTAGTCCTAATTTAGTCTCAGAACAATAGACTCTGGTTTCCCACCTAAAAAGAGCGAATGTAGCCCTTAGATGATATGACTTAAAGTAGGCTTGTAACTGAAGGGCAAGAAACATCCAAATAAATCACACATTCTGAAAATGCCAACCTGACTTTTTTTTCCAAATTTTGCTGAGCTGTGGCTAAACATGCTCTCACTTCCACTAGTGAAAAGCCTCAGTTTGCACTAGCCTAAGCAATATAAGGACACACTGAATTTTATACACATTTTCTTCAGCATGTCAGCATGGAACTACTGAAATACACAACACTTGCTATGTGCTTAAGCATCTTGCCAGTGCAAGACCTAAAATGAGGCTGCATGCCACTAAGGTCACTGCACTTTAAAACAGATTCAACCTGATAAGTTGCAAAATAAATTAGTGGGTTCTGGTTACTTCTTGTATTACGTGGATGTGTTTCTCTTGCAGTGTGCAAACACCTGGTACTAAATACCTTACCAAAAATATTTATAACAATTCCTTTACAAACTGGTGCAGCACATTGCTTTTGTCCACATAGAAAGCACAGATGAGGAATACTTTTTTGCCAAAGACTAGTACCTTCTAACTTAACTCACATCAACTGTACAAAGCTTGAGACAATAGTTGAAAGAATACTGCCATTATGTTTTCTTTTGTGGGTTTTTTTTTTCCTCAAAATTTAGAGCAGCACTGAGTTACTCAACAGAAAGAAAACAAAGAGAAGATGCTGACAACAGAGTGGAAAAAGGGTGATAGGAGAGTACTTCGGTTTTGTTCTATGATTCTGAGGCTGAGAGTATTTTAGTTTTGTTCTATGCTTCTGAGCATTTTCAACAGAAGATTCTCCACTGTAGAAATTTTTCTTTTCCTATTTATTATGTAAATAATCTTGAATTGATCTTCAAAATACTCTTTCAGGTATTTTTTTTCCTATTGATCTTTCCTGGAGGCAACTGAAACCAGAATTGGGTCCTCTCTACAAAAAGAATTCACAGAATTTTGCATGACAAAAGTGAGGGCTTAGTGGCATTACAACATCTTTCACTTCTTCCTTGCAGACAGTTATAGGAGTAAAACTGTTCACAAGAACACTGATAGAAAGGAACAGGACTAGGAATGCTCAAGTCATTCCAGGGTTCAGCAGGTAAATGGTCAGGAAGAGGGAATCCTTCCACATGACTTAAGTGATGAGGTACACCATAAAAATCAACTACTTTTAACAGCAGCCATACCAGGAAATTAACAGTGATTCACAGGCTGAAACATATTTAAAAAAATCAATCAGGGAAGTTCAAGTAATTAAAATAGTAAAGTCTGCTCTTGGAAACTTCAGGCTGAAGTTACAGCAACTGATGTTTCCTTCGTTCCAACTGAAGCAGGACAATTCAAAGGACGAAATGTCATTTGCAGAGTCTTTTTGTAGGATCTTAACAACTAGAAAATTTTCATAACCCCAGTGACTTCGGGGAACTCATAGACTTGTCTTGTCTTACACAGAACCATGCAGATTCAGACCAGCTCATCCCCTGATCTTACACAGTGGTTGATTCACTACCAATTTTTATTGTGTTTTTATGAATACTATATAAGCACCTTGAGTTACAAGTAGGCACTATTTGTTACACTGAAATAAATAGAAATAATAAGAGCAATTTGGCACTTTTCTTTTACTGCAAAGTAGTATATAATTATAAGTCATTAGGAAATTCTAAGAGAAGCAATTTGGAACAAATATTGCTTATACTAATGTTTAATATTTCGACTGCTGGGTCAACAGAAAGAGTTACAAAAGTAATTCATGGTAGCTAATTGAAGCCTGTGAAAAATATATTTATACTCAGTGGTGCTCCCCTTTTTCATCTAATGGGCTTACCGATCTATAGATTCACTATTTGATCAGTGCATCTGGCTCCACAGGCTTCATAGTTTGCAAGCCACAACCTACTAATAAGCACCCTGCTGCCTGTTTGCTAAACAGATCAGTGCTGGCAGGCACCCAAAACTCTAGCCTTTGAAACTTGGAGCTTTTTTGACTTGCTCAACCTATTGTGTGGCAAGAAAGACAATAAACTATGAAGCTCATAAATGCTGAGCAATTAAACATAAGTTAGTAATACAGTTGTGGTAACACAGATTGCTTACCTCAATCCAGTATATGCCTCATTTGTTCTTTGGGTCATTCCTGCTAAAAGCCAGCCATAAGCAGCTTGCACAAATCCCAGTGGTTGAGATTTCCTTGGAAACAAGATGGTGGCCACCTACTAAGGGAACTCCACCATCCAAGTAGCAACAGGATTTTGCTTTCACATTCAGCAGCAAAAGCATTCACTCAAGCTCCCAACCCTCACTTTTCAGCACACTGAGAGAACTTCCATTTTAGATGGAAGTTCGACTCCATGAGCTGAACACCTCCCTTTACTTCTCTAGACTAAAAGTTATTTACTTAGGGAAATATGTTTTCAGAATCAGCAGCTTTCCTTTAAAACTGATGAGCATCAAATCAGCTTGGTTAATGACTCACTCCAATTTGAGAACAGATCATACAAGAATCAGATTCTGGTTTCATGACTAGGCACTGCTCTAAGCACCCAGGAGTGAAATCTTCATTTCTACATGAGTCAGTTCTGCCTTGGTCTGACCATTGCACAGCCTAGTAAAAAAAAAATGCAAAAAATTATCCTCAGATGTTCCAGGGACTGCAAAGCTGTTTAGGGAGAAGCACCCACAGAAAAAGTTAATTCATCTTTCATACTTTTCAAGATTTTCAACTCAATAATAGTTGTGACCTGTGACGTAAATTCAGCATAGGTATTTTGGAGGAACTGCTAGAGGACAGAAAAATATCCTTCTAAATATACTTTGTGCTTGATAAAAACAAAAATGGAAGAACGAAATATAGGAGAGAGGGAAGTCTCCCATATGTAACAGCTCCTTTTCTAAGCATTGAAGTTAATAGTTTTCAGCTGGATATTGGGTCAGATACATCTCATATATTTATGAACTCTATTTGGTGCCCAGGAACACCTTTGGAAGGAGAAGGGAGCTGCACTCAGTGCTAGCCTTACTATTTAAAAAAAAAAAAAATCAGTTGAAAATTCTGCTTCCTTCAGACAGGACCAATACGACATGCTCTTTGCAAAAAAGTAGCTGTTCTTCATTCGGTCCAAAGTCTTCCTCTGGAGACAACTACATTTTTAAAGTACAGAGGCAATCTAAATTCTTATTCATAACCAGAAGACCCATTAGGTTGATTTTTCTAACTAAATTACTAAAATATTTTCAGCATCTGTTTATCGAGTGTGGCCAAAGAAGAGACCTCTATCACAGCAGACCTTTATTTAATATATTTGTTCTCTGTCCTGGGCTTGTACACCTCTGTATACAACAGTACACGTATCAAACGTGTCACTCTAGGATAAGAGGCTGTTTTGTTTCAGCAATGTCCCTCTATGGGAAAGTAAGGGGCATAAATGTTAGGGCACGGGTATTTTCTTCTGGCTTATAATGGAAATCCTATAAGTCAAAAAGTCAAAATGAGTTGCTCATTTATATACATCCCCAAAGTACACATCATCTGGGGAGCTCCTGGACTGGAACAGAAGAAGATTATGTCTGTGTGTGTTGGCAGAACAACAGTTTATCACATAAGCTTACAGCTCCACAGAGATCATTCATCCTACCAGTGTATTTCAAATGCTAACCCAGAGAGGCCCCTGCAGGGATGGGGAGGGTGGTGCACATTCCCACTCACTCCACTTCAGAGCCTCCTTTAGAAAGGTCGAGTGCCCTTTACAGAGGAGGTTTTAGGGGTATACACATTACTGCTAAAAACAGGACAGAAGCTATCCAGCTACAAGCTATCCAACTAACCAGTTCTAGCTAGTACTAATCTTGGTTGGATACAAACCTGTAACATACAGGGGAAATAATACCATGCAATATCAACTGCCAGAGACCTTGGACCCTCTCTGAAATCTCTGAGTTTGGATATTGCTGATCTAAGTTTTCTTCACAGTACTAGTATCCTTATTTTGATAGAAAGCAAAATTATCTGTAATGCCTTCATGTCTCACATGAAGCAATCTACCCATAATGTTAATTGCTTGGATTTTACTCTGCCAGCAGTCCAGTCACAGGAGAAAAACAAGTAATCAGTTTCCTTATTTGAAAGCCAGAAGCATATAATGTTTATTAATAGAGAGCATGGTTTACATAGATTTTACTGTTATTGACCATAAAATGTTGTATAGTATAAGCAAGGGTAAAATTTCTAACTAATTAGCCTGTGAAGATCATATTTAATGGGGTATATAAACTTAGGCTCTTTACAAATCTTTAGGGTCTTATTCATTAAGCATATGCACATGTAGTCTTTATGCTGAAACAGGATCTTGACACAATTCAAGGTTAAATAATCCACCTTGAGATTCACAAAATAGAAGAGTTTACATGTTTCAGTTCTTTTAGCTTGTAAGAAAGGAATCCAGTGAAATATGATGCATCTGTCCTTAGCCAAAGGATTCTAAATACATCCAGGGAAAAAAGCTGTAATCACCCAGATACTTTAAAAATGTTGTCAGCAGGGAAAAAATAGTGTTTGCAATATACACTTTTATCTCCTGGTGCCCTGATTCAGAATACAGTTTGGTAACTCTTACAAGAAAAGCCCCTGCACATGTTTTGCCTGGACCACCTATTGCCACTGTGCAGGCTGACAGTCTGGCTGTACTGAAGACCTAACCATTTGGACTTCCTTTCGCAGTTCTCCTCTCAGCAAAACACTCCAGCACACACAAGAACATCACTGACATCAGTGGGACTTTTTGCATAAGTTTGCAGGCATTTTGTTTAAGTAAAGTCATGTGGTAAAATGACTAAATCTGACATGGGCCCATTCCATTGGGACAGAATTTGGTCATGGGCAGCTAGGTGAGGAATGGCTAACCTCAAAATTCTGCACTCAGTGCAGTCCTTGTTCAGTCAAAACTTTGAGCAAATTCCCTTAAGCCTTAGGCCATAATATAATTATACAAGTACTTGCCCATTTTAGTCCAAATCTTGCATCTGACTCAATCCTAGATCCGAAGCAACTAGATACATCAGCAACTGATGTCCTTGAGTTTTCCTGTTAAGTGAGATCCTCAGGACCAGTGTGTCATCACCTGTATCAATACCTAGTTTGTATGAGCTGTGACTTCAGAACATATAAGTCACAAAATGCTCAGAGTTTTGGTCCTTTTTTCATTTTGTTCCATTTTTATTTCAAAATACCTGTAAATAGAAGGCTGTAGGTATCATAATAACTAAGGTGTGGTACCCAATATTCTGAGAAATGTATTACTATTGGAAGACAACAAACATGTTATTGCAGAGATACTATAATGCTCAAATAATTCTGAATTAAGGATTTTATTTGTTATTATATCAGAATACAAATTAAATTCTGCTTTTAAACTTAACTGTGTTTGAATCACCTTTTGGAGCCTCTCCCGTTTACATTGAAATCCTTAAATTAAAAGTGTTCCCACTTCTTTAGGTTGATGCTGCCCTCTTCTGAATATAGCAGATCATGACATTCACTACTCAGAAACTTCAGGACACTCAGATAGCAGGCAGTTAGTTATACAGCAATCTCCAAATAAGAAAAAAAAAAAACCCCCAAACATTTCTTTTAAATCTTACATAACTCAAATTTAATCAGCATTTATTAGAAACGACTAGGCTAAGAAACTATTTTTATTCCAATTTGCAGTTGGAATGTCAACCTTCAAAACATCCAGAATCTGAGTTTCTCATTCACCCAGTGCAAGAACTTAAACTGAAGCAGACTTGTATGAATGTGAATCATAATTTGAGAGTGCAGCACTCAGATTTGTAGAGGATTCTTTCCCGACCCCAAACTGACGCTATTCCTTCCTTAGTGGTCCTTTGATCACTCAAAGCAGATAATTGCATTTTTAGAAGTAATCAATGTCTATCATTCTTCCCTAACACGGTACTGTGAAGGTTTTATTTCTGTGTTCACAGCCTTCAAGGTTTGCTTTGAGTTTCATGTGCAAACAAATTGATAATATGCCAAAATCACCAAGGTTCTTATGCCCTGGGCCATATAGCCATGGGAGCTATTCACAATGCACACAAATATTTTTATTTTGGTGGGCTCGGCCTCACCAATCCCACATAATCCCAATGCTTACTGATCTCTTTGGAGCAGTTGCTTCACAGCAAGCACTTGGAGGAGCAGACCTCTAGACTGCCAGCTGTGGAATATTGTATTTTTATGGCAGTAAGACCGCTAAGTGCAGTTCACGTAACCAAATGCCTGCCCAGACCAGTAGGAAGTTGTACCTGTGGCAATACCAGTTATTTCAAAATTTGTTCCTGATAATCAAAGAAAAATGACAGTTTAAAGCTATGAAACATATTCAAATAAACTCCAAATTACGATCATCTGAAAATAAGCTATTGTTCTGACAAGATACTAATGCCTTTTAATACAGACCAGATAATCTTAGAAATTGTGTATCATCTGCAACACTAAGTTTTGAGGTTATTTGTAACAAAGAGTGTTTAGACCAACATAGAGGTGAAAACCTTACCACAGTCTTCCAAAAGGCACTTCTGTGTGTGCATCTAAAGTGGAGCCTGAAGAGTTAGGGCAAGCAAATGCTCCAAATATAATTTTTCTGGAAAAGGGGTATAACAGCAGAGCAAGCACAACAGTCCAGACACACATCTGGTGCTGAATTCCCTGCCTCTTTCTGGCACTGCCATGCAAAACTGAAGTGGATGAAAGGAGTCATTTGAAGAAATAGATCATTAAAGAAGAAACTTAACTTACTGTGTTCACTGAGAAGGAAATGGCTACCCCCTAACACTACAGGAAATACAATAACATTCCTCAGGATGTTAATTTCTTTTTCCTCCCCCCAACCTGGAAAACTAAAGCCAACATTTTCAACTTTGGAATCAGTAAGTCAGTAACTAGGAACCTTCCATGTGCATTTTCAAGATTAATTTAGTTTATTTGGAGAACTAGAGTCTTCTCATTAGGAAAAATGAAATTCTTGTGCAGCTCCAGGAGTAAAGATAAAAAACGAAATAGTCTTTCTAAAAAATGCTCTTATTTTACTAGTGCTAAGCTATTATCATGTTAAATGTGTTATTATCCCCTGTTTGCCCCACATCACAAAATTGGTTCTTGAGCAACACAGTCAAGTATGTCAGCACTTTCTGCTGTTCTGCATTAATTTAAAAATAAAACTTTACTTCTAATTTTACTATTTTTCTGAATTAAATATTATTTTGCCATGAGGCATTATCTGCTTCCTTCAGGATATAAATGCATCTGTTGTAAGCATCATGACATATAGTGATAACTGATATCAGTTCTTGAAGTCTACTCCAATGCTAACAGGCACTAAAATCAAACAGTGCAAAGTTGCTTTTGGGGATTTAAAAACAAGAGAATAAAGACAGAACAATTACAATTCTTTGATGTTAACAACAGGATTGTCTGCATTCAAATAGTTAACCATCTCCAGACATAAATTTGTTGAAATAATGCAGGAGGGAATTGCTTACCAGAAGAAATGGAGCAGAGATCTGAAATTGTTCAGCTATCTGAAATGAGAAATAACTGAAGGTGAGAGTGGTTTCTCTACTTCTTTACCCGTGGAGTTAAACGTGGGACCACACAGACTGCCATAATAAAAGCCACCTGATACCTAGCCTAAGGCACTGATTATTAATATATTAAAGCTCCTTGCCCAAGCAGTAACTTTGTAATAAAGACAGTACATCACTGGAAGTCAAACGGGTTGACCATTAGGCAGAGTATGTGGATGTGCTGGCAATTTTGCACATGTGTTCTGGCATAGCCTGTCTTAACAAAGATGCCAGACTTGGGTCAGAGCCCATTTATTTCCTTTATAATACCTTATATAAGTCTCAATAGGACTAAAAGATCACTGTTAATATTCAAGACTCTGATTTGCAAGCCACCTACAGTGTTTGATGCCCAATTTCTATTCATCTCAATGGGATTTGAATTCACAAATACTTTAAGTAGCATTGGAAATCTCAGCCCAAATCTCTGGCCTCATTTTGGGCCCATTTGAAATTTGCATTGTCTCCAAAGAGACCTTGATTGGGATTTATAATTAATCCTACTACATGGGTCAAATTACTACATGGGTCAAATACACTGGCAATATCTCACCCAATTCCCTATAGTCCCTCAAGTTCATCAAATCAGGTCTTTAAACTGATGGTGAATTATTTAACCACCACACCAGAGCCAGCATATCGTAGGGGCTTCAATAGCTTCTATTTATGTTCTGAATATGCCCATAGCAGCTGTTAAAGTGTAAATAATGATTTCCACAGAGACCTTCTTTGCCTTCCTGTACTAAGCAAAAGCTGGAAGAATGCAAACAAACTGGGTGTTCTACGATTTGCACATCTTAACCTTAAGAGTGATAACAACAATCAAAACGTTGGAAGAATTGCTTCACCAGGGAACGCCTTGATCGTGCAAGTCCCCATGAGGAGCCACACTGACCACCTGAAAAGCAGTTCAGGTCAAAGTAACCACTTTGGCACACTACAATGAACAGGATTTTCCATGAAAAGAGCAATGTCAGTCAACATTTTCAAAATATGTTTTTTCCCATCATATTTCAGTATCATAAAAATCACTTGATGTAGAAGTGCTATTTTTTTTCATATATTATATGAAAACAGAATAAATTTGGTCCAAAAACGTTCATTCACTGCTGACAGAACTCAAAAACTGAAAAGCAGTTTTGAATAAATTTGAAATATACTTTAAAAGCCTACTGTAGTTAAGGAATAATATATAAAATTAACAAACTTTAAAGTAATAAAACCACAAAATGAAAACAGTGCAAAATTTTAGCAAACATATTTTAGAAGTTGTGAAGTCAACTTTGAAATACTTTAAAAACAGGCACATGTTAAAAACTTTGATTCATTTTTGCAATATACTGTGTTGAACAGAGAGACTGAGGAAAATAGTAGGTAACCTTGAGCAGCTTTAGAATTCACTGATTTGGATTAATGGTCTGTTTGGCAAAAACTCCCCAATGTAAACAGTGTAACATCTTCGACCTACTGATTGCAGAGAATGTTGTCAGCAAAACTAGTTCATGGGAACTACATAAACATGGTTTCATTTTGCATGTGCTGCAGGCAGACATTAAGCAAGTTGATCAAAGGTACTAAAGGCGAAGCCTTAGCTTTACAGAGATGAAGAGCCAGTTTCATCAATGACTGTAATGAAGGCAAGATTTCCTCAAATTTATACGTCAATCTCATGATCATCTCTGGTCCTATTGCCATACAGACCTGGATCCAAAAATGAGCAGTGAAAAATACGTGCTTTGTCCTGACCACCCCGCTCATGTGAAAATAACTTTACAAAAGTTATTTCACAAAGTCATTAAAAGGAAGCCTCCTGAGGCTCCCAAAGCTATTCCCCACTCCACCAGGATCTGTCATTCCTTCTCCCTACCTCCTTGTTTTTCTGGAAGCGGACTGGCAGTAGGAGTCAGAGGGAATTTACCACTTCCTTTCATGGAAACAAAATTCCATCTCCAGTCCCCTCATTGCCTGTCAGGTTTTGAAAGATGTGTTGCTAGAGGCAGGAATACTTCAAAAAAAAGCCCAGCAGATTTCTAGAGCCAGCTTTAAAAGTGTCCTTTAAGAGTTTCCCTGAGGTGTTTATGGCTTATATTGCTCAATTAGCTATTTTATATTGCAGTATTTTCTTCAAAAGCAATCTTCAAATAATTGCAAATTCTTAGAAATAAGCTTCACATTTTTAAAGTCCTGTTTTTACAGCTGCAATAAAGTCCTCTAGGGCACATATTAGAGGCCATAATGGCACATGGCTGGACTTAACACTCACCCCATCATCATGATGGGTGTCTCCAACTAATTAGCTGTACCTAGTAACAAGCTGATGCTAGCACCTGTTGTCACAAAATGGATTTTAATAGAAATGGGGCCGAGCTGAATGCATCTGGGGAAGTTCAGTTCTTAGGGCTGGCTGAGTCCCTCATAAACATTAGAAGATTTTATAAAATGTCAGTGTGCACAGATCTCAAGGTTTAGTGGTTTTGTCATTGAACTTCAGTTAACAAACTATTTGAATGACCAGCCCAAAGTACATTTCATTCTCCATTTACACTGGACAGGTAAGCATGAATGCCATAAAACTGGAGTTAGCTGAAGTTCTGAATCTTTAAAGGCTGTCAGCTCCAGCACTTAGCTCTTGGGATAAATGCTTCGAGGTTGAGTTCAGTTTTGAAAGAATTCTGTTGATTTTCTATATGGTGTTTTTACTTGACAATAATAGAAGAACTAAAATTTTATAATGTCTTAATTAGAAAGTAACATTCTCCCCATAGTCACTTGTGTTACAACAATAGGTACATATAATATGTATTGCAGGAGACTTATGTTCTTCTGAAACAGTCTTTTAGTTTGCATAAAGAAAACTTTTCCACCTCCCTTTTTTTCTGCTCACGTAAACATCACAGCTACGCTCACAGTGAGTTAATGAAAGATTTGCCTTGACTGAAATTATTTCTTAATACCTCCATATTGCACTCTTTGAAGTATCAATAGATCACTTCTGCTTATGCCTGTTGGTTTCTGTTTTGATATGCATGTTTTGTATTACCCAACCTATGCTCTATAGGCTCTCCTCACTGAGCTTACACAAATGAGAAGTCAACGTACTTCAGCCTGAGCTGCATGGCAGAACTGGGGCTCCCAGTCAGTACAGCAGGCAAACACATCCTGAACTTAAAAGCTGAGGGCACTCACACTGATGCAGCTCAACTACTCCCTTGCTTTGTGTATTGGTAAAGTCAGATTTGTGCTACACATCTGCTTATCAACTGACACTGCATAAACACCTGAGCTCTCTGAGTGAAATCTGCTATCAGAGTAAAATAAAATATTTATCTAATTCAATTATAAGCATTCAGGATACAACTATAGCTGTAAGGGGTCTATTAAAATTAATAAACCCAGATAAGACCAAAAATAATTTGATTAATAGTACTGTGACACAGTTAAGTATTTACATGATGAAATATTAATACACTTCTAAAGAAAAAAGAAAATGTGGAAATGACGCAAGCCATGAACATGAGGTAATGATCTGTATTTTCTGAAGTCTAGGATTCAGGGTATCCCTCATAATCTGTGTATGAAAAGCCAGAGCATTGCAACTGAGAGATGAACACAAAACCTGAAATGTCCAGAGCTTTGTGCTAGCCTAGCCTAGTTCCCTTCATAAAATCCCTCTTTTCATGAAGTATGTGACTGACACTAAGAAAAATTGTGAATCACTCACTGATAACATACCAGCTTCCCAGAATGCAGACTTTTAAAAAAGTTTAGTGCTGAAGAGGCTAGTTATGAATTTCATAGTTAAGTACATACATTTATGCAAGCCTCCCCATTAATGCACTATGATGCTCTTTTCTGTAGCAGAGAAGACTAATTCCCATTAGACCATGCAGTGTAGTCTGGAAGAAGACAGAATAAATAATCAAGATGCTTGCCCCTCCTGCCCTTGAAAACTCTCAGGTGAAGTGCTAGGGCTGCTGAACAACACAAACAGAGCAGCACAATCATCAGAGACACACCCCAAGAAAACAAAGTAAGGCCTTGCTTCTCAGCTCATGTTAACCTGCATAGATCCAATACAGTAGAAAAAGCTGACACTGATTTTTGCCAGCTGAAAATCTGCCCTGAACCTTGAAGTAGCTTGGGAACATGGCTGAAAATCAGATGCCTTCAATTTAAGTTACCTACCATTGTCCAGCTAAGCTCTTTATTAGAAAGCTCTATTCGTTGTGTTAACTGAGCACTGCTTTATAAAACTGAAATATACAGTGGTTGTCCAAAGCATAGGCTTTGTGTTTGGAGAGATCTAAATATATTAGCCAACTTAATATCAATGGTCAAAAAGCATGGACTCTCCCTGAAGGTAAAGAACACCTTCTTAATGAAAAAAAACTTGCAATAATCTTAGATCCATCTTCAATTTAGACCTTGTATTTTCCCCTGTTGTCAGAGTTTCAATCGCCTTTGCTATGAGCTCTGGGTTTCAATTTACAGAGCATTAGCCCTAGGCTCCTCATCAGCATCTTCAGGTCTACTGGGACATGCATTCCAAAATGCTGAGCAGTTGAAAGAACAAATCAAAATTAACAAATCCTGAGTGACAAACAAAGCAGACCAGTTGCTCAAGGAAATGGGGGGTTTCCTCAAAATTTGAGAGTGCCAGGTAGATCCAAAACCATAGAGGCCAAAACAGTCTAAAGATGTTGACAGGGAACTGTCCCTAAGAGAGAATGCCTACCAGTTAATTCAGATAAGCAGCCTACAAGCCAGGGAAGACTAAAAAAAACTGAAAAACAATAGCGTCCAGATGGAGGCATCAAAATCATAGGTATACAGAGATTCTATGCATTTTTGTGGTTCTAATTATTAAAACATGCAACACAAAGTGCACATAATATGCATTACAATAGGAAACAAGTAAACAAGAATCACAGGGCCAATGCAAACAAAGGTGATTAGATCTCAGCTGGCTTCTCTCTGCAAGCAGCCTTCTTAAAACAAAGGTGAATGCCCATACATAAAGCTTTGCTTTCCCTGTTTGATGCTTCACTCCTTGTTAACCTGTTTTCCAGTACAGCATACCAGTCCAAGCACTTGAAAGAGAATTTGCAGTGTGCTCCTTCTTGGCACTGACTGCACATGGCAGCTGCAAAGCTTGTAGTCAGTGAATTTTGCATCTGGTCTGGTAGCAGTTGGCAAAAACCTAGTGTCCAGATGGACATTAAATTTGCATTATTTATAGTGCTTCAAAAGTGAATAAACCTATATGAAAGTGACTTATAAGGACGTTAAATTAGGGACTTATTCCTGACGGTTCCGAAACCACTTTCATCCGAGCAAGGCTTAGGTGCTGAAAGCTTTACTGGCCCTTAGGAAAAAGTTCCACAGCTCTTGATCACTGTTGACCCTTACATAACACACATGGGGAAGAACAGATATATCCTGTACTTTTCACAGATTATGACCAACAAGATAATAGACCCATTTACAATTACAGTGCTTATGTTCAGTAGCATATATTGTACAAGAATCTGGCCTGCTGAAGTTTTCCTACTTGCAATGTGAAAGAATGGAGAAGCAGCAGGCTACAATTTGTAGTTTTCAAATTAAAAAGTAAACAGTCACTAGAAGGGCAAGCCACTAGGACAGGCATCCTGATTTTGGCTGGGAGAGAGTTAATTTTCTTCTTAGCTGGCACAGTGGTGTGTTTTGAACTCAGTATGACAACAACATTGATAACCCACTGATGTTTTGGTTGTTGCTAGGTAGTGCTTACCCAAATGAAGGACATTTCAGTTCCCCATGCTCTGCCTGTGAGGAGCTGCACAAGACACTGAGAAGGAGTATAGCTGATTCAGCTGACCCAAACTGTCCAAAAGGATATTCCATACTACAGAACATCATGCCTGTTATAGAAACTGTGGGCGTTGGCCAAGAGGGTCTGATGGCTCAGGGACGGGCTGGGCATCAGTCAGCAGGTGGTGAGCAACTGTGTTGGGCATCACTTGTTTCTTCTAGGTTTTCTTCTCTCTCTCTTTTTTGTTGAATTTATTATTATCATTAGAATAGTTAAGTTTTGTTTTGTTTCAGGTATTAAACTGTACTTCTGTCAACCCACAAGTTGCACCTTTTTCCTGATTCTCCTCCCCATAGTAGGTGGGGAGGAAAGGGGTGAGTGGCCAAGTGCCTGCATAGTACTTAGTTGCCAGCTGGAGTTAAATCACCAGGCCTGATGGACTGTGTGACAGGAAGAGTTACATCACACCAGACAACACAAAGAGATTTCCTACAGTGTTCCCATCTCCCAGCCAACTTTGAAAACTCCCCTTTAAAGACCCCCAACGTCCATCGCTCTTCAGAATTAACAGAAAACAGTCATTCTTTATATTGAAAGTCCAAAACTGGGACAAATTACTGTGATGGAAAATGATGAGGCATGGTCGTTTCTTGAACAACTTGAACAGAGAAATAATATATTTTGCTTTGAAACCAATAGCCTTTAAAAAGAAGGTCATATTCATTTCTATCATCAGTTCTCAGCATTTGGGGACTGTCATTATACATTTTGCTAATATAGGCTTTCAAAAATCTGAACTAAAACTCTCTGAAAACAGCTCACTGGAAGATCGTTTTTGTTGCTATAGAATGACAAATCAAGATTTCTTTAGGCCCAAGCAGTAGAACAACCAAGCACATTATCTCTTTCTGAAGCTACTGTCAGATCAGGCCATTGATAGTGCTTCAGTCCCTTCTCAATACCAGCTGTGAGTACATCATCATTTGTATAATTTTTATTCTCTCCTCACTCTGCTCAGGACATAAAGCATACTAGTAAGACTTTCAAGCTTGTGAACCAATCATATAGAGTACACCACCACAAAACTCCCTAGTATTCTGACAGCATAAGCAGACTGTACAACTCGTGGTATTTTAGCACTCCAAGGTCACTTGCCTTACAAATTACTCATTCCTAGATTCCACATCATTAAACACCTGATTTTGTTCACTGAGAGAAAAATTATTAAATCAGCCATGACAGCTTTGCTACAGATTTGCTAATCTAGGATAAATAGAGTGCCAGTCACAAGTCCAATAGGATATATTTGAACAACACATCTCAAGTAGTGGCTGTTAATCACAGTTAAATAGCTGTTCCATGGAGATGACAGTTCCAGTCTAACAATAAGGCGCTTCAGAGGCACATGGTGCTGAAGGCACTGCTGTCTGTAGCGTATCACCACTGATTCGACAGCCTGCAACAACTATTTCTACCTTCACATTACTGAACCGTGCAGTAACACAAAAAACCTTAAAAATGCTTAATAATTATGGTATTATGCATTGAAGACTGTAACACTGGCTTGATATTAAGCTTCCATTTGGAAAAATAATGCTATAAATTCAAAACACGTACTGAAAAGCACAACTTAGTTACAGTAGCACAAATGAAGGACCAAGGAGATTTTAAGAAGTCATTAAAACCAGATATCCCAAATTAAGAATTTGCACCAGGTTTCTAACCCTTCCAAGATACTAAAGTGTGTGACCCAAAGCCTCCTGCAAACAAGTGTTACTTCTTCAAGCTACGTGGCTTTGGATCACACCTCTCATATCGCAGACTCGAGTAGGCTTTCCCTTAAAACAAAGCTTTGGCTTCAAATACAGAAGGGCATTCCAGTCTAACATGAGTCAAGTCAAATCCCTCAAAAAAATCAGATCTCCTGTTCCACTGTCACACCATTACTGAGAAGTTCCTGTAAAAATACATTGCCATTGTGGGTGATGTGCAAGAGTGTTAAATTAAGACTGCTGCTCTCATGCTATGAAACGGTAATATTTTTTCACAAAATGAAAATTGTATGGCACCTTATTCAGCAAGAGCAATTGAAAAATTGATCAAAAACTGGGATTGTGAACAAAGGTATAGGACAAGCAAAGCATGAAAAATGAGGAAAAGAAAGAGCCCTAGAGACAAGTGTATTCTCAATAACCACTAGCTCCATGATTCTGAAGAAAAAAAGAAGTTTCCCGAGGTGGTAGCTGAAAGAGGGTTTGTTTAGCTCAAGGAAGCTGCTTCCTGTTGTTCGCCTTCCCCTTTGTCCTGAAAAGCAGGACTTGCACTTACCTCTGAAGGGATATTACAGCAATAGGCTTTTGGGGGGTTTTTTTGCATTTCCCAAACTATTTTTTGTCTCTGTCCTATTAATGGAAGAGTTATTTGAAGATGATTCAGCATTCACTGCCACTTCCAACGCACTGACTATTATGGTCTCTCTACAGTGCAGAGATAAACTGTATCATTTGAATACAAGTAAAATAACATAAGCTCATGAGTAGTTCTGAATGCTCCTCAGTAATTCAAAAGTTCGTACATAACTTTACGAGACATTTCTTGGAGCTTGCATCTTTGTACAAGAATTATTTTGTAAGCAACAACCCAAGCATTTGGCATGACACCAAATTGAAGACAAAATCTTCAGCCAGTATAACACTTTGCAGCTCCATCAGCCTTGTGCTACAGTATCAGCTGCCCTATACAGTCTGTATAAATGGAGGAGTACATGATTTCTCATTTGGATTAAGAAAATTATACTGGATGATCGTAGAGACATTTTCTTATATTTCAAAATTAAACTCTAAGCAGAGTTTACATATAAGAATGCCCTTACTGTAAATGCATCAATTGTCACTCTCTTTACACATGTTTTACATTTGGCACAACAATAATACAAAAGTGTTTACAAAATGGATTGGAGCCAACAGATGGCTCCTCCAAGCCATCAGTATCATAATTGTACTCAGTTCCCACTCCTTCCCAGAAAAAGTCTGGGAAAAAAGATTGGGATGATGCCTAAATACATACACATGATGATTTATATCTGGTTTTGTATGTATGTGCATATATAGACACACATGTAAAACTATGTATAAACATGTACACCTGTGCAATATACAGTGCTCAGGTGTCTGGGCTCTTCAGCAGTCTACGACCCTCCCAAAACCCAACTTTATGCAAAGAATTTTTCTCTGTTCAGTAGAGATATTTCATTAAAAGACAATGTTATTTTGGGAAGACGTAACTACATACTCTGGTTTCTGCTAACAGAGTATTCCACTTCTACAGACCAGTTTTTTTATTCCATATCTTGGCTGAAGGCCTGCCAGGGCAGGGACTGCAACACCAGCTATGCTTAGGCCAAACTGGGGGAAGCTGTTAAGCCATTCTCTGAAAGAGGTCAGGAATAGGCGCTCCTGAGATGCGTGGCAAAAGCAGAGGCCACATGATGCAAGCACTGTTTTGAGCTGGTGACTGCCACTTCCCACATTTCAGAGAAGAATTTCTCTCTGGCATTGCCATGGGGAAATTTCTTCATTCTGACAGAAAAGAGCAGCCTTTACTCTTAAAACAAATTCAGTAGTTGCCCCATTTTTTGTGCTTATCATCACCGTTAATGCTAGAGAAGAAGTATGTGTCTTATTTGTAAAGCAAATATTGTCAGACATGACTTGTTGAGATGACTACTTGCATGGTTCCAGCTGGAGCCCATTTCTTTCCTAAATGCCATCAATAAAAATAGGACCCATCCCATACATGTGGTTCTTGCTAGAATAATGTACATATGGTTCTCTTGAAATTGTTGCTTGTTTGTTTATTTTTATATCACTGATATTTACAACACTACACATCTGTACCATAAGCCTCTAGAAAAACACTATGAGTATGCACTGCAGGTAACTTTTACAGATAAAATTCACGTTAACTCCAAAAAGCCCAACAACATTAAAGTTTAGAAACAGGCAAGTGTGAAGGGTTTCCATTTCAGACCTTACAAAAGGTTTCCATTTTTAACCTTACAAAGGTCAATGACACCACACCAACAGACTTTTCCTTCTTTGGCTTAGTCCCCAAGAATCCCAGCTGAACCTGAAAGCCTTTAAAGAAGGCCCTCCAAAAGCCAGAACACAGTGCTTTTCCCACCTGTTTTCTCAGGCAGGGGGAGGGCACGTGATACTCTCTTGCTTAGAATTTGAGTTATCTTTCCTCCTAAAGACATCATCCAAGAAAAACATATCTTCCATACTCTGTTGCTCAGTTGATATGACTTAATAGCAAAGGCACACAACCTGGAAGTATTTGTGCCAGAAACCACACAAGCCACTCATGCCAAGCTCCTGAGATTCAAAACAGGAAAAAAAAGGTCATTTCTGCCTGACTTGGAAAAAGAGTAAAGTGCAGCCATTTTTCCACAGCCAAAAAGGGGTCCAGAGACATGACAGAATACATAGGCCAATATCACCAACTAAGGAAATCAGAGGAACTTCCATCTGACCCATTCCAAAAACAGATGTAGATCTGAGATATGACAAGGAAGCCTCTTCACCAGACAGGCTCTCACTTCAATAAGAAAAATTTCTAAATCAAAATCCAAAACTAAGTACTTTCTATTTCCTAGAAGACATAAGGCTATGACTAACACAATGCAGCTCATTAGAAAACCAGATTAGAGCTCTGTTATCTATAAAGATACAATCTCTCAACCAAAACCTATGGAATGAGAAATTGAACAACCCATTCAGGTTCTGAGGAGCATCATAAGCAACTGCTAAGTAGAACCAAATACAAAGTAAATTCCTGAAAAAGAAACTAGTATTGCTTTCCTATCACACAAGATTGGAAAGGTTTTCTATTAAATGCATTTTCTAACAAAGGCCATCACTAATCACCTTATGAGTACAAAGGGAAGCGGCTATTTTCTCACTTCCTGCAGTTTAGAATTAGTCTTGCCAATAAGGCAAGGACCCCAGAAAGCTTTTCTTTCATTTCTCAAGCTTGACAGAAATTTCTTGAAGGGCCTTTAGGAAAATTTCTAATTACAACCAGGAATTAAGTATAACTAGAATTTTTTTCATTTAATTGATTTTCATTGGAGAATACTGATTCATAAAAACAATTTCCTCAAACAATATTGTATATTCAACAAAGTTCTGCTGTAACACTGGCAACTCTCCTGACAGCTCACCTAGGAAGAATGGGATCTTCAGAATCAGTTTTGCTATGAGGATCTGTTTATGCAAGGAGATTTCACAAGATGTCTCCCAGGAGTTGGGGACAGCGGTCTTTTCCACTTCAGTAACAAGAAAAAAACAAATTGTATTTTCAGGGCTTTCAAAAACATTAATTTTCTAGAATTCCCTTTCTGTGGAAAGCTTTATAATTTTTTTTTCCTCCCAAACAGCATAACTTCCCTGCAGCTTCCTGAAATTCTTGGGGATTTTTCCATAGAACAAAAAGTCTGAATTCCCACTAACTCTCCTCTCAGTCTCTTTGGGCCATGCTCAGTTGTAGCTTGTGTCCCATTAATACCACAGTGACTGTCCATGTAACACAGGGCTCCACGTCCCCATGAACAAGGGTGCATGAACTGGGATAGAAGATGGCTTGAACTAAGGAAACCTTTCTCCCCCTTGGCCACTACAGCAGAAATACTGAATAAAGACCTTATCACTCTCCCTTCTCCCTTCCCTCAGTCTCTTAGATGATTTTAAAACACTCCAGGAGAGAAGTTATCTTTTATTCTGTGCTAATTTGTAGCCTCTACAATAACTGAAGGTCTAAGCAGAGCCTTGTTAGTAAATTCTTCATAATAAAGTTAATAATTGTTAGGATCAACAGTAAAGGGGGAAAAAAGACCTGTTAATTATTATGTTGAATTAGAAATACGGCTTAGAAGTATTGCCAAACAGAGCCATACTGAGGGACAATGTTAAAAGTACAGGAACAGATCCCCAAGCTTTTAGAGATCTTCCGAAATCATTGGCCCTGCCCTGTGCTGTCCAACAACCTAAGCAGACAAAGAATCCAAACTATGTGTAAATTAAAACAGTTGCTATATTTAAGCACATTTGGGGCAAGGAACACAAGAAATCAAGAATTTCTGAATCTATTCTCTAACAAGCCAGAAAAATAAGAATAAAATATGAAATACTGGCTTGGTATTTTAAATCATAACAGAATTAAGACTTTAGAAAGGAACACCATAGAACTCTGATTTAATTGCTATGGCAACTTGCACAGAAGTTTTACAGAGCGGTTCTAGCAGTTCTCTCTAACAAAAATGTGCTGAACGATAAAATTTAAAGAGAAATTGTCACTTCAATATGTTGTATCAACTTATTTAAGAGCAGTAAAATACGAAATGTGAATTTAATATTACATCCACATCATACTGAAGCACCTGAAGCTATTCATTTAGGGACACGGGACTTGGGAGAGGACCTTTTAGATTACAGGTCCAATCTATGGCTGATTTAATTAATCTATTCCTACTTGAATTTACCAAGTCCTGAATTAAAATTAGCAGGGTTTCCTTACACTCACTACTCTAACAATGTCATTCCAAAGCCTCACTCTAATGGCAGCTTGTAGCCTTCTACAAAGTACCTGACAGAACTTATTTGTCTCTATACTGTCTTTTTGCCCTTTACCAACATTTTCTTTCAGTTGAAATAACTTTTCTTCTTCGGTGTTTATTCCATTTCTAGTTTCTCCATACAGAAGGCTATCACACCCTCTCTTCATTTTTACTTTGCTATGCTAAACAAGACATTAATAACTTGCAAGAAAATAAATACACACATACATAAAAATATTTATACACTACGTATACACAAAAATATCTAACAAATATAAGTGTATATTCGCAGACAGGTACATAATTATGAAGGAATGGGATTTCCTTCATAATCAGATCAATTATATAACTAAAGAAAAATACAAATTTTCAAATACAAAAAATGCAGTTTTATAGACTATTTTCATTACTTGGGTTGAGATAAAAGTCAATCAATTAGAATAAAATGGCACATAGCCATAAAATGAGATGCTTATATGTATAACTGTCATGGGAATAATTCAAACATGTTTGGGACAGGCAATTATGTCTAGTAGTAGCTGGAACTCAAAGTACTTCAGGAAAAGGTGATTGCAGTAAAGGTTTAAGACCTATAAATGCTGTCCATGTCCTGAAAACTAGGGATCTCTTCTTTGTACTGGAACCCCACTGCAATGGAACAATAATTCTCATAGGCACAGAATAGCCTCAAATTTTGAGACTCAAGTTGTTCAGTACCCTGTGACAGAATTCCAAGATTTAATTATAAATTTACTCTTACACATTTTAAGGGCATTACTTAACACCAAGTGGATTCCTCTCAATATGAGAAATGGGAAACAAGATTGTACCTTCTCAGTCTGTGATAGTTATTTCTTTTCAGACTATCACATACTTTTTTATTCATCCACATTTGAAACTAAAGACAGTATTATCAATATTTTCCAGTCTCCTCTCCTGTGAAAAACTTGGTGGTTTTTAACTATTTCATCTCCAAACTCACTAGTTTGCTCTTGCAAAAAAGTAACCAGAGCACAGCAATTCAAATAAATGCACATCTTAGTTTTCTACAACGGCATTTTAACCTTTACATACTATTCCCTTCTGTGCAATGTAACATTTTCTTTATTCTTTGGGATACAGCTCAACAGTGAGCAAGGTTTCAGCTCGCTTTTCAAATGTACTCTAGGTTGCAACTGGACTGACTTGCAAGAGTGTTTCAGACATATCAAAGATGAGTTTTACTGCATTGTCACCAATAAAAAGCACAATTAGCAGTTGATACTGGTATGAAAGTAGTCAACATTCTCCAACCAATCACAGGGAAAATGAACAGCAGAGCTATTCCCTTAACTAACAGGTATTCAATTCAGTGGGGTCCACTGAACTAGAGAGTTTTGACATTTGATTGGTGCTACACCAGTTTAAATTACTTAGAAGGATAGTGGAAAAATATATACAATGAAAGGATAATGCAAAATGCTTGCAGTATACCATGTATGTTTGTTTTCATCCCACCCTCAGCAAGTACAAAGAAAAACAATTTCTATTTGCTTTTACCCTTTGCAGAAGTCAAGTAAAATTTAATTTTGCTATTGAGGAGTAATTAGACAGTTAAGGTGACAGAGCGTAACACATGCCTTCAATGGGCTCTGACCTGCCATATCAAAATGAAGCAGTTGCAGCATTAAACTGAATTGTCAGTCATTGTGTGCACTTACTGAATACTCATTTTGAGGTGATTTATCTAATATGTGTCTCCTTAAGAGCAGCATGAATACTGTTTTATCATCATACCATTTTCTTAGGGGGTTGTTGATTACACAAATCACTCAAAAATTGGCCATATCACTATTTTCACATGATGAAAGCAACTCCTCATTCATGGTACAAGCTCTAATTTCTTCAGCTCCTTTTATACCAGGATCAGCCAGTTCACTCTTTCTAAAGATAGTAAATCAGTTCAGAGAGAACTATGTGCATAAACAGTTGGTTAGAAATAGAGCAAGGGAGAGAGAAATGATTGGAATGATCAGATGGTTGGAAAGAGAGTATAATTACCTCGGAGCAGCAGCATTGCTCCTTGTCAGCTTAAGCAGATTGTGGAATTACAAAGTTACTTTGTAACTGAAAGCTGAAGATGTTTTTAGTACTTTGAGAAGCCATGAAAGCCTTGTTCAAACAAATGTAACAGATTAGCAGCATGGCTATACACCTTGGAAGAATGAATGTCCTTCTGGCAGTAACTGTTTGTAATTAGCAAGCCTGTCTATCTGATAATTGTTATCCAGTTATCTGATCTTGGACACAATTATACAAAGCCAATGTCCAGGTTTCAGCACACAGCTGGGGATTCCAATTCATAGACTGATTAACTGGCATGAATCCCATCAGCCCCACTGCCAAGGTTACCTCAGTGAAACCTATTTAATCACAAGCAGTTCGCTGTGTTCCATCCAATAACAAATTATATCAGCATCTTCTTAGTCAGAAACCAAACATGAAAAATTGAAAAGCTCTCAGGTCTACAATTTAAATGGCCACCTTATTTAAAGTGTCATGGGCTTTGAACCCTCAATGACTGCAAAATGTGCATGATCTGAAAAATAACACTAATGCAAACCTGATGTTACCCGTGCACAGTTCCTTGAGGAATTCAATGTGAAATAGTCCAAGAATAAAGAAACCTACATTTAAATTTCATTAAAAATTAAGCATCATAACAGAACCAACAGGAAAACAGCATTAACTAAAGGCAGCATTTCTGAGCATATGATGAAGTAATAGTTTTCACTGAAGGAGGTATGCTTGAATATTTGTACGCCTACCCATATGCTTTGTATTTATATATACACATAAACCCAAAAGTTCTACCACACATTTCATTATATTACAAATTTCAAAGAACGCAGCCTTGGGAAAGTGTTGAAAAGCTGCATCGTGCTTTATTTTTACATTGCATCAGATAAGTATATATTTACTACTGGTAGTCATTAACGTTTATCCTATAACTGCCTTAGTAGCACCATCCTTAGGGAAGTGATAAGGCTTGTGTTAGTCATGTAGTATAACAAATAGATTATTAAAATAATATAGCTAATTTTGCTGTATTAACAGCAGCTAAAGTCAAATAGCAATAGGATACTGCAATTTAAAAAAAAAACAGAAAAAAAGGCACAAAATTTTACAAACATTAAGCTTTTAAATGTCATGAGAAATTCTGGAACAGTTTTTCTACATTTAGAGAATTTGTTCCAACTGTGTGAAGGAACTGATTCACTAGTACACTCTGAAGAACTGAGGGTGAACTGAAGGCTGCATTTAAAAGTAGTTTAGAAATAATTATGAGAATTAAAGCATTATGGTGGTTGGATTAAAAAAAACACCTCCAAACTCAGCATACAGTATCCTATACACCGGCCCTGTTGTCTGTTTCAATTCAGAAAAACTCCCTCAGTGCTTTTCAGCCGCTACTGTGTGGTAACATTAAAAAATTAACAGAAAAGATTTAATGTGACCACTTTATTGCACAACATTAAGTTGTTAGAAGCAAACTTTATATTCATTTCTAATACATATAAATTGCACAAAGCCATAAAGTTTACTTTTTATTTCAGCAAAAACAGACTTACCCCTCAAACACAGAACACAAAACCATTTTAAGCTGATACCAAGAAAAGAGCTAGGAATAATTGGGTTTTTTTTCTTTCAAGCTGAAGGCTTAACACCTTTGAATCCCTCTGGAAATCCCCGTGGATTTTAAATGTAGTGTTTTACTTTGAGATAAAGAGTGAGACAAAGAGCCTAGATTTGTTGGGAAACAGGTAGGACTCGGTCCACTGCGCCCAATGTAAGCAGGAGAGAGGCTTTCCCTGAAAGCAGGAAGTCTGATTTCCACATGCTGCAGGCTCCCACCTTTTGCCAGCAGGTGGCAAGGACACAGACAGGGAAAGGCAGGATCGCTAAACCCGCGCGACTCACACGTGAGGAGCCGGCTGCCGCTTCCGATGTGACGAAAGTCACAGCAGCTCCGTAAATGAGGAGACCCCAGAATAATGACATTTTCTAGACTTAGGAAATGCTGAGAAGCTGAAAGTAATTACAGTTGCACATAGCTCTACAAACCAATTTATAAAGTGACTGACAAAGCAAGGGTTTCATACCGCAGTCTGCATTGCAATTGAAGTAGCATGCTACTCATCGTACCACATACCCAGTTAAGTGCTCAGTGCTACTCAGCTGCAGAAAAGACACAACGAATGAGCAAAATGAGAAGGAGACAAGCCTAATTTTTAGGATCTTAATGAAGTCTAACATATGCAAAAAAGTCTGTCCCAATATTCGTTTGCAAAGATATAAATGAGGAGGCATTGAAGTCGATTCAATTACAGAAGTGGAACAAGGACAGGTAAATAAAAACACAGGTGACAAAACAGAAGCCAAAATTTGAGATAAAGGAAAAAATTACCAATGAATCTCTGCTGAACTTATCTAAATGCTTACTCCTAGAATGTCGAATTTGATATGAAACCCATGCCCATGGGCTCCTATTTTAAGTAAAACATAAGAAAGAATTGTCGTTGTAAAGGAGAGTATCTTTTCTAAAAGAAAAACAAAACAAAACCCCTCTTGCTACTGAAAACTTTAAGATATTTCTTAACAAAAATTTTGGGGAATTATTTCAATAAAAAATTCTATAATACAGAGTTTCTGATCTAGAGGGCTATCACCCCAACCTATTCTTCCATTTTCCAGAACCACAGCATATTGTACCAAAAGATTAACTCCAAGACCCCTGCTACCAGCAACGTTCTATAAAATACAGCTAATTGAGGTCTAAATGAGACCAAAAAAAAGCCTTTACAAAAAGTAAATTCTATTGGATTTCAGATGCTTTTGTCAGATCTTACCTGCAAATAGAATGGAAGAACAAAGAGAAGGTGAATTAATGCACCTCCCTCCAAAGAGATGCTAAAGGGCTACGAGCAGTATCTTATTCTTTACTGAATGAATCAGGCAGCATAGTGAGAAACAACACTTTGAGTAGTGACCCAGGTCTGATCTCACTGCATAAACCTGTAAAGCAGAAATCAGCCAAGTTGCACTACTGTAACATTGAAATCAGCTCTACAATGACATTATCTATAACAATGTGTAATGCTTGGATGAGACTTAAATATCTACAAAAGAAAAGAAAGATTGAGCAGAGAAAGTCTGAAGGACCTTTAAACTGAATAACAATAAAAAGAATGCCTATACACAAGATTTATTATAACCAAGCCTCTTACTACAATTCATCGATAAAATAAGATGTTTAAGCTGGGCATATATTCTTCTTCCACTTCTTCCTCTTTAGAAAAACTTATAATTCTTGCAGTTCAGGCTAGATGCTCTATACTCACAAAGTATAGTATTCAAAGTAACCAGCATATAGAATGCAAACATTCCTGGCATTCCTCTTGTTCCTTAAACCCTTGATTTCTTCCATAATGCTCAAACATTGTTTGCAGTGCAATGTGGTAAACAATTTGCTGCAACAATGCCAGCAAATACAGCCATGTTTAATTCAGACATTGTCATTACATTTCCTTTAATCTCTGCAAAACTGCTCCAACTCTGGGTCTAATCAACATAAAATATTCTAATGATTTCATAAAGCACTGGCTGTGGCCAGTGCTTTTCATTTCTTTGTTCCTTACTCCACCAACAAATTTCAAAATTAGTAATCAGAGTAATAGGTAGAGTTGCAAAGCTGGGCGCATCTCATCTTGTGCTGATAAGACACAAATGAGAAACAAACCTTTCCTGAAGGAGAAGAAAGTCTGCTATGTTATATGGAATGCACAGTGATCTTTTCTACCACAAGGTTTTCTGCTTTAAGCCATGTTAGCCCTGCAAGTACAACTACAAACAATTCAATATCACAATACAGTAAAATTTCAAGCAAAATCAAATACCAAAGGAAAACGAGTATTTGCTTTCATCCACATATGGTACAAAATAAGTCTGCAGCAGTTTGCCATGTTCTCAGACAACCAAGAACCACAGCTCAGGAATTGCTTGTATGACCAGATCTCATTGGGAAGGTCATCATGAGATGGAGACTTTGCATTCTCTCCTGCTTGGACATACATGTCAGAATGTAGCCATCTGTTTGAATAAAATTGAAGTTAGTCTAATTTGGTTTTCCAAACATTTACTAAATAGTGCAAAATGCTTTCTTCAAGACAGGTGAAAATTTAGGCCTGTAGTTATGGCTTCTGCAGAATATAGTGCATGCACTTCGGTACTTCTTCCTTTTTAGAAATTATTCATCCTACTGATCTCAAATTTAAAGCTGTATATAAATTTAGATATTTTAAGTTGTTGTACATTGTTATACACTTTACTGAAATTTTCTGTACTTCAAAGTCTATGAAGTCAGTGAAACAGTGATGACTTTCAGTGAGGCACAGAATGGTGATTTGCACAGCACTGCTCATGCTGCAGTGGTCTACAAAAGCATGAGTAGCGTTAGCTCCAGCTGAAGTCAGGAGGAACTGAGGACACTCCTCACCTTTCATGTCTGAGCTTGGTATTATCAGACAGCTCTGCAGCAGCAGATGTGAAGATGCACAAGGCACATATGTAACAGACTGCATAACAGCAAGATTTATACCATATGCCACAACAGCAATATTTTAATCTTAAATCAATATTAAGATGAAAGGTTCAGATGAAATTATTACAATCCACAGATGTTCCATGGACAGAAAATGGTTTAGGACAGAAAACCAAAAATAAGTTTGCAGAAAAATGCACTGCAACACTAGAGCACACTTCAATGTAGAGACAAGTGAAAGTCCGTTTTACTTTTTCACCCACAAATATTAGCTCAAATTTGTCTCAGACTGTCAGTCATGGCCATTGTTTATGGATACTTAGCAGTATTTTCAATTGTCAGCAAGTGATTACAGGGAATTTTATAAGTAAAAAAAATTCTTTATAGATAATTTAAGAACCAAACATTTATTGATGAAACTTTAATCAAAGGAAATAGAAGTCATTCAGTCTGAGAAAGGAAATACATTGGGTGACCTAAACACTCAATCAAAAATATCAGCTCAGAATCTGAGTTGACAAACGCATGCAATTGCCTATGTACAAAATACATACCACAAACAAATGCCCACAGCTATTTGAATAATGCTTCTGAATACTAAGCTATAGAAAGTAAATTTCTCAGAACATGGCAAGAGAGGGAACAGCTAAATTCCTTTCTCCAAATTGCAGCTTTGCCATCTGTGTATCTTGTTTATTGTTCTTTTTACTCTTCTTTCAGCAAAATTTGGGAACTCCAAACTGCTCAGTACAAATTTAATCGAGTCCTTTTCAGTGAAAGATGTTGTCATAAAACTTCTTAAGTTTGAGCCATGCCATGCTGCAACAGACAGAGAATAGTTTCGCCCATGGTTATAATGTGTTTTCTCAGTGAGAGGTCCCATAGCAGTTCAATCTCAACTGCTTCTGCCCCACACATTTCTCCATCCCAAGAAACTTAATTCTAGTGGAGAAAACTAACCAACAAAAGAGTGACTAATCTTGAGCAGAATGAGGCCCTAATCACATAAAGGCCAGGACCACCGGCAGGAAAGGAAATAATGGAAATAGGAGCACAGTACTATAACCAGCTTTAACTTACATATTGCTAAGGAACCACATCCTGCAGTAGAAACTGCAAAAATAGAAGCAATTTTTGGTGACTTGAACTCTGACAATGCAGCTTTGGAGAAAAGCACACAGGCCAAGGTACTGGGAAAAGTACTGGAGCAGTTAACAGCATACACTTAGGGTAAGTGTAACCACTTGGCTTTTCTTTGTATATTTGATTAAGCTAGGGAATAAGAGGGTAAAAGCCAGGCTCTGCTTCCCTTACTGAAGAGGCAGAAAAGCTTAAGTGTTCAGGAGATCACAGCAACAAATTATTCTTCTGGTCAGGTTAGTTTTCGAAGGGATTAATAACCAATAAAGAGAGATCCATGCTCCAAGTATAAACTGAAAGATGACTGGAACTAATATGACCTGTAAACAAGACAACTTGTATGCATGAAATAAAGATTCAGAAAATGTAGCACTACCAGAAGGGACCAGAACTTTAACGAATTGTATTATTAGAAATATAGAAGTTGTACATCACAAATTTAATAAAAAAAAGCTCCTCTGCTCTTCCCCCACTCCCACTTTAATTTCACTTCCTCTAAGAAACCAACTATCCTGCATGTTACTTCTAGAATAAGAATGTCTGACACAAAATGCATCCAGCCCTTGAAGTTAGGGTGATATAACTCTTGAGATCAGCTGCGTGGTAACAGCTGTGACAACACTCAAAGTCTCCTTGTAAGCTGTTCATATGAATTATGCTGCTTTTCAGTCACTTCATCCCAAGTTGTCAAAAAGCACATATCAGCCTTTGTTCATCTGTGCTAGCTTGTTAACTATTAAACACACGGAGATGAAAACCATGAAGTACATGAAGCTGCATAATACTGTTCAAGGCAGTGCTTTTCTAAAAAGCACAATTTCACTAAGAGGTTTATTTGTCCTGAGAAGATTATATTTGCCTCAATGAATTTTGAATTCTGAAGTGAAACTTAGATCCATAACCTAAATCCATTTTACAACCCTTTCTTTCCAATTTTTCAGATGTTTTTTCACAGGTTAGTTTTGGAGCAAACATATCATGCTGTATGAGAAGTGTCCGAGTTACCAGACAATATAGAAATATTCAGAACTCTGGCTCCTCAATTAATGCTAGTTAAGCACTCAAGATGACTCCTGAACTTTAAAATTCTTGATCTACAATTTTGTCACGAAACCCACATTTTTTGTGGCTTGTTCCACAGTGGCTATCCAAGTTTACAGTGGAAAATATGAGTAATGGCTACATTTAAACAGAATAGACTTCAGGAAAAATACTTGTAGCAGATCTGACAAAGCAAAAGCAAAGTGCAAGCCAAAATCAGGTTAGCAAACATGTCTCTTACTTTAGCCTTTATATGGTTTTTATTTCAAACAACCAGACAAGGGAAAAAAAAAAGGATTTAGTACCTGTGGCACAGAAAAAATACTGAAGCAAGTAAGATCAACTGTGGGGAAACAGTAAGGAATTGGAGTGCCCCACATGAGGTACAGCATCACAGAGATCAGCACAAGTGGGATCAATGAATTCTGTGCCTGTGCTGTGGGGTGCACTAACTTTGCTGGATGATAAGGTATATTGAGAGGTTTGGTACATGGATTAGTTCTACTTGGTGTTTATTTGTCTGCTGAATGTTTGCTAAAAAGCAGCTGCAAAGGGATGTGTTTAACATCAAAATAAACATAATAGGTAAACAAAAACAGGATAACCATTCAGAACCAAAAGAAACTAAAGTAATCAATAGCAGTAATACTAAAAAGCATTAGAGTCAGGTATTCAAAGGGAAAGTCAGCAGAACTCCCGGCCATGCTGCAAATCGTACTTTTGTTCTACTGGAATCAGTATCTAGAAATTCAATAGAGCCTGAAGTTTGCTGTACAGATGAAAACAGAGTAATCTTTAACAGTATTTCAACAGAAAATGCAATTTGGGTCATTGTATCCTTGCTAATACAACTTCCAGTTCACCTAACTGTAATCCCTCTCTGGTTTAGAGGGCTACTAAGCACAGGATTATTTATAACAAATTTTTTTTCAGCAGTACATTCAAGAACATCTCCTGCACTAGCTAAATTACAGCAACACAGCATACATCCTCTAAAGCAAAACTGTATTCTTAAATGTAATTCTAGGCAAATAAGATCTGTTGAAAGAACTTCAGGTCATATGCCTACTTTCACAGATACTCATCCCGAATTCAAAGCTTGATTTTTAGACAGCAACTTAAATTTGCTGTGCAGCAGAGAATTCAGCACTGCTACATAATCTATAACTAACAAAGGTTCAAAAATATCTCCAAAAAGTATGGATTTAAGGCACAGACTGACAGTCTTACATCCCACAAAGTAAATCATCAATGGAGCTTATTTGAAGAAGGTGTAACATATGATTTCTTGCTTTAGACACCTAGAAGAAATAATAAATTTCTTACTAATCTCTTGTAAGAGCTCTTCCTGGCCACTGACCCAAATTGCAAGACATGAAACCAACTATGGTTAGTCAAGGCATTCCATTCGTGGCAAGAACAACAAAAACTTCCTTTTAATATACATACATTTCCATTTAGTTAACTTGCAGTGATGCCCATTTCCTTCTGAAGTATAAGTATCAATAAGAAATGCAAAAATTTTCTTTCAGATTTAACTTGCCACCCTTTTTATCTACTCCATTCCTCTTCCTCTCAGAAAAAAAAGCAAACCAGAAAACCCCGAAGAAGTAGGTTACTTACAAGAAGAAAGCTCATTGTAGGAAAAACATATACCCAGTGATTCAGTTCCGTTGACTGCCTCAGTCACTGGTGAGAACACCATTCTGTAGACTGATCTGGAAAGAATGATTCAGAAAGAGGGACACAGTCAGGACTTTAAATGCTCTTGACTACTGACACACTTTGCTAATCTATCTTGAGAAGGTCAGTTAACTTCATTGTGTGAATTTCCAAAAGGATATATTAATTTTATCCATCTTTAAATAAGATTTTCATCTCACATCTTCAAAGCCGTTCCAAAAAGGACTATGCTTTCATTTGTTACTAAAGCCAAAAGATTGTCAGATGGGGGCAGGTAAATTGTGATATTCTATGGCAACATGTGACACCATTCCCTAATTAAACCATTGGAATAAAACACAGTAATTAACATGAAATTATTCTAGATTCACACTGTTCATTTGTGCTTCCACGAACACAGCAATTTAGGACTATTTATGTTCATATACTTCACAATTCAATACAAGAAAGTTTTTCAATGCCAAGATTTAAAATCCATATGTTTAAGAGATATGATTACACATATATGCGTCTTACAAAGTGAGATGGAAATCACTTCCAGTTTTGCAAAGTTACCTAGCACCTTTCATTAATGTGCACAAAGTTTACAGCCCTTCGGAGTGATTCCAGCTAGTGCCATCCAAGCAGCCTTCTTTCCATGGCCAGGGGCCAACTCTTTAAAGTACACCTCTGCTGACTGAGGACAGACACATGGGAGGTGTTTTCAAGAACACAGTGTTAAAAATGTTCGGTCTTCATGCAAAGTCAGTGTATTAATCTTTAAAGCTTTCCACGCCACACATTTGTTCAATTTTCACATCGTGGGCAAAAAGTGATCATCCACAGGTCCTTCACACCACCTATCCTGCTGCCTTGGGTAGCACTTGCTATCTCCTCTTTGTGAAGCCAATTCCTAAATGTCCATAGCCATATTGCACTCATTACATATGAGCTGGCTCCAATACCTATAATCTTTAGAAAAACAGATCTGTCAGAACAAAAATCCTCATCAGTTCTACATTTTCTTACATCTTTACTACAAAAAAAAAAAAAAAAAAAAAAAAGAAGAGCTGTTTCTAGTTTTTCCAGACCTATCCTGTTGGAACCCATCTGACTTAAAGAGTTTCTGGACTGATAATGCATCCACTTGCCCCATTAGTATTTAAATTCAGTTTATATTACTTTCTCAAACTTTCTTGTCTCCAGATGACTTCTTAATCACAAATATCCAATATATACACACTTAATTTTCTTTACATTGCTACTTTTTCTTTTCCTTTATTGCCACATGCTAAAAATAAAGGTCTTCTGCATATACAAAGGTATTTATTGAAAACAGACAAGATGTATTTCGTTAGTCCCTTTTATCCACCCACATCAGATTCATTGTCCATGTTATAAAGTAACACCTAAATAATAATTCATGTTCCAAAGACGGGCCTCTCAACCTTCCTGTTGAGTGTTCCGCATGAAAGAGCAAGAAAAACGAACTGGTTTCAGAAAGACTAAACTTTCCACTACTCAAAAGTGGAGCCTAAGACGTATCTACACAAATTCCTTTCAGAGGTGAGTAATGATTGGTATATACTTTTCTTTGGGCACGAACAAAAAAATTGATGTATCATTGTGCTTTAGAATGATCCAAACAGAATCCATGTTCAACATTCTATCCCCAAAACTTTGAAGTACAATTAACGAGCACTTCTCTCTCCAAGTTACCGATGCTTGTTGCTCAAGAATAAGATGGTAAAGTTCAGTCTGCTGGAGTCAACTTCACACTGCAGAAAAAACAGCAACTATTCCTATGCCTTCGGGATAACAGCACATTTAACAAAACTTTCCTAGCTGCACAAAAAATGAAAACATATTGCTTGTAACATTCCTTTCAGCAAACACTTTAAAGAGTCTGCAGATCATAATCAAGCTTCTAACTGAAAGAATAAATGCTAACTCCCATTTATATGAAAAGTGGGATAAGTCAACCAGTTCTAAATCTTCTGCTGTTCACTGTCAACTGCATCAAATTCATATTCCTAGTTAAATACATTAAAAAATAATTTGAAATATTTTCAGCAGTTTACAATATCAATCTAAACCAAAATACTAGTACATTAGAAGACCAGATTTTAAAGCGAGAGCCAAAGATAGTGGATTTATATAGACCCAAAAGCATACACTGAAGTTTTAATTTGTTCAGTGGTACAATCTGCATATACTTGGAATCTCAGGTGACAGCATTCCTGATTTATTTGCCACAGTTCTATTGATAAAGGCCTGTGGTTCTGCATGGCATGCAATCCTTCGTAAGTTTAGCTGATATTTCTTTTGTTCTAAGCAGTGATTCGATCAGAGGTCCTTGTTGGATGTTCTCTAAGCACTCCCTGGCACTTAACTCCTAATAGGCCCAATTCCATTCTTTTTCTACAAATGAGATCTGGCCAAAATCCACAACAGAACTTTTTCAGTGACCTTTCTTACATTTTTCAGCAACCTTTCTTACATTTTTCAGCATATAAAGAATTCATGTTTCTATTACTTTGCAAAGAATAAATGTCTTTATATGAGAGTTTACTTATGCTGACATTCAGCACCTCCCACACCTTACAAAATGGAAGAAAGAATTATTCTGTGATTCTAGTGATCAGAGACTAATGAATCACAATTACGGTTTTTACTAACTGACCTGCAATCCAAAGCCTGATTTACCTATGTACATTTTCAAGTTTTAAGACTTATCACAGAAATGGGCCTAAAAATGTCAGGAAGAGGGTCCTATTGTGCCAGACAAACTCAATCCATGCTCCAAAGAGCTGACAATTCACTCATCATTTGTCTGTTCAAAAAAACTGCAAGAGGTTATATTGCAGATTGCCACAATTCTGATCTCTGCTCTAATGTGCAGCCTGCTCAGTCCTAATGAATCCTACAGATAAACCCAAAAACTGCTTAAAAACAGTCTGCAAATAAATCAAATTATTTTAGGTAGGCATTCAGTACTAAAGTCCTACTAATTTTCTTATGGATAAAGTAAACACAAAGCTTCAAGTTTCCCTGGCAATTCTGCCATTTAAAAACAGGCAAAAAAATAGGACAAACCCCCCACCACTGCAAACCATCCAGCTGGTGATCCTGATACTTACAGCCTACAGTTAACTGATAGTGATGCAAACTCCTTATGCCAGTTTGCTTAAGCACAGAAGCACAAATGCACATAATTAAGATCTGATGTTTGCTTTTTCCTCCAAACACAAATGCAGTATTTGTGTTTGAGCACTGGCAGTAACAACTGTGAACTATGCTATTAATGTCTGATTTAAAAATGCTTGTGGCAGAATCCTGTCTGGAGAAACAAAAATAAAATGTATTCAGACAAAGCAACAGTGAAAAGTGCATTAAGAAAATTAAAAGCAGTGATTACAGAAGAAAATAATGTATTTTCCTCTCAGAAAGTTATTTATGTATAACATTTCTTAAAATGGATCCAAACACTGCCATTCTCAATAAAAACTAAATTTCTGAGAGGATTTATTTTTAAAGTGTATGCAAATCCTTGTTTTATTAAAAGGGAGAAATATAATTCAGTACCCTTCTTGCTTATTTTCCTCAAGCATTTTTCAGGTTAAATAATTTGGTACTAAATGTTCCAGGAATCTAGCTGCATTTATGGCTTCATTTATTAACTTAGGTTTAAGAATTTGTGTCTTAAAAAAATAAATCACAGAACTGAGGCTTCTTAAGTGCAGTAAGGGACACAATGAAAACTGCCTGCAACTTAAAGAAGCATTTCACACTAAGCTGAGCTAACCATTTACTAGACAGTCTCCCAGAATGATCTCTGGCTCTAAATCAGTATCTGAAGGTGCATCCTTTAACTGAGGATCCATGGATTTCAGCTATCTATTGCAAGTGTCTAAAGTAGGACTATATGAAATTGTTCTCTTGCCAGGTCCTACTGAAGTGTTCTGTAGTGTTCGCTAATGCTGTATTAAAACCAGTCCTACAGCTTAGTCTTTTCTGTGAGATATGCACACAGAAATATTCTGGCAACTATTCTGAATTTTTTAGGATATACAAGACTGAACACAGCCAAAGTGGAGGCTTTGAAAAACCACAATCCAGGTAGGCAGAAAACATCCACCCTGTTATCTTCTCACTGTGGGGGTGTTTTGCCAAAGCATCCTGCTGAAATTTGTCAATTCATATTGCTATCAGTCACATTGCTTCCACTGGTAGATTAAAAAAAAATTAAATTTCATGAGATGGCACCAAATAAATCTTGATAATCAGTTAAGGAGAGGTTCTTTGTTTGGTGTTATGATTTTTTTTGTTTGTTTGTTTGATTTGTGATTTTAGTTGGTTCTTTTTCCTCAGAAAAACACGAAAGGGCAAACCTATACCAGCTAGAAACACTGAGTGTCACTGGGTATTCTGAAGATGGACTTTTATTCCAAATGCAGCTGAGTGAAGTCTGGGTATGGACCTCCTAACAGAACAAAACATCATTCTGCATGTACATCACAATGCCTTAGAACTACAAGTAAGAAGATTAGAAAAGTTTTGTATCACAGGTAGATTTAGCTTCAGGTCAACATGGCCTGCAATGTGCTTGCTAGTCTTAGGTTTCACATGTGCTTGCTCGAGATGAATTAGAGAATCACTGAATGGCTGAAGTTGGAAGGGGCATGCTGAGACATCTAGAGTCAAGTCAACTTCTGATAGCAGCTTCAGCTTGGGCAGATGGTTCGGGACATCTGAATATCTCCAAGTATGGAGACCTGGCCCAGTGTTTCATCACCCTTACAGGAAAGAAGTGCTTCCTTATATTTAGATATAGCTTCCTGTATATCAGACAAGTGGGAAATAAGCCTCATCTTCTAATCACAGAAATTTCTTTTGGGACAAGAGTTAAAAACTCTTCAGGAACATAAAAAAACTTAGATACCTTCTCAACATATCAAAAGGAGCTGCTTTAATTAAAACAGATTGTTATAGGCATCATCAGGAGATATACTTAGCATTGCTACTTGATTACTTTTGTGCCCTGGAGGAAAACAAAAATTTGAGATTTCAAGTATGCAGAAAATAGCAAAAACTTCAGCTCTCCATATCACACAAACATATACATAATTTTCTGCTTGCATTTAAAGACAAGTCTTTTGATAAAACTGAACAGAAGCAGGTGCTTTAATATTTTGATTAAAAATAATTTAAGTTAGAGATACCTTTACTTACAGCATTATATATATTACATGTGCTGAAATCTTCCAAGTCTATCTGCAAATAAAAGGGATATTCCTTATCCACATGATGCACTGACTGTGACAGGATTATTTGCATTAAGAGGAATGAAGAATTGCCTGATAATGTAAAGTAACAAACATTGTCTGTTACATGATTTCCATTGTCATTACCTATGGGAGAATATAACTGGAAGCTGAAGAATCTGTATCCACTGGTATCATATGGCTAAGTCTGTCCCTTATTTCATATAAATATATTCTACTTGAATATGGTTTTTTTAGATCAGCATCCCATAAACAAATGAGCTAGCACAGAGTCCTAAGCTTCTGCAGCGCTCTTCCTAAGAAAATACTGTTCTCTGACAAACAATTTCAAGTTGAGGACCTACTTGCCTACTGTTTGTGTAATGTACCATGCAAGAGGCATCTCAAACCACTTTTTGGAAGGAAAAACTAGACGAGTGGATGTGGTATAAATTCCAGAAACCCATGGTGCAAAGATACTGTCTGAGGCCAAATTCTGACCTTATTTTTGTGCATGCAACAATCCAAGTTAAAAAACGGAATGGCAGAAGTTAGTCTCATGCTGAATATATTGCAGTATACCCATCAACAAAGCCAGAATATTCTAAGGAAAAGAAGAGAGAAGGGAAATTGGGATACAAGCACACACACGCCAAAATTTCCAAGTTTCACTGCCAAACCTCAGACTGCAGAAATTATTAGGCAGCTGAGCTTTGTCCAATTCTTTAAGCAAAAAAATCCCCTTCTATTACACTCCTTCAGCCACTGTTCATTCTTTTAAATCCCAACTAGATTTCCTAATTTATATTGACTTATACCAGGCAACACAGAACTTCCTTAAGTCCCAAGTTCCTTGTACACTTAGACAAACTGCAAAGCAGAGAAACTTGTCATTGAAGTATGTGTTCCATGAACAGCAGAATGACCGAAGTTTTTTTAGGGACTCATGCCCCTTGCTCTTAATTTTTCTATTAAAGTAATTCCAGCCCTTTCTACCCACTGTGTCTTCTGAGCACTGGAGCAGGAGAGAGACAGCACATGCTGGCTCCAGTGTGCAGAGTCACCACACCGAATTTTCAGCCTATTATGTTCAAACATGCTGTATAAATGCTGAATTCCCTCCAGCTTTCCTTCAGTAGAAGCATTTATTTGAATCATCCTAATCTATTAATTCAGCAGTTTTCCCAATGTTTCCAGGTTATTTGCTCTGCAACTCCTACTCTTCACTTACAGCAGCCAACAGAGTCATTGAAAATGACTGATAGAAAGGTATTAGAAAGGTAGACAGGTGCATGATTAAACAAAACCAGTTTCCACAAGGAAACAGAACAAGAGAAAAAGGTGTTTTAAACAGTACAGTAATTCCAAATACTTTATACACTCTGATTTTTTCAGCATGAAAAAAAAACCCAAAATGAGATCATATACCCTGTTATTTTAGCAGCTTCTCCACACAGCTGACATGAAAGAAACATGGATTTACTTTTCACGCTGCAAAGCTTTTATTCTCACTTTCAGGCAACTCACTAAATTGCCTAGAGAGTGATTTATTCTCCACTATGATCTCCTGAATATCTATACCCACACAAAAGATGGATGCTGGCAGGCAGAGCTGTCAGCAGGAATTTCAGCAGAAGTAAATTGTTTAGTACTTACAATGCAGCATAATAGCTGTAATTTCATTTGAACTGTTGCCATTAATAAAACTACAAGCCAAGACCTAGGCATTCATCACTGTGCAGCCGCTGGGAATTTCCCTGTGCACACTTCACCACAGAGGCAGGTAGCTCAGCCCTTGAAGCGTTACCATACCCCAAAGAATGATGAGCCAGGCCTGGCACTTTCAATAGTGAAAGACACAGGTGCATATCAACTGCTAAGGAGTTTCCTATCAGTATTTAACAGGTGTTTTCACAGCTATTCCAATCCTCTGCCAAAATTCAAACTAGCAATTTCAATGCATATGTGTTGAAAAATGTTTAAAAGGAAAGTAAAATATGAAATATAATACACAGATATGCAAATATGTATATATGTACACTGCACATTAGTTGGGCAGGAAGCATGTTCCTCTGAAATATTACAGCTGCTACATATAAAGAGATAGAAATTCAAATACATGAAATACTTGGCTAAAGATATCACATCAGCAGACAGTTGTTCTTCACCTAGACGTTTGGCAAAGCACCTATTAAAATGTTTTAGGGTAAGTGCTATGATTAAAGCAAACTACAAATTATTTTCTTGGTCTAAGAAAATGCATACAACCTCAATTCTAGTCTATGCTGTTTATATATGCCCTGAATGGAAGCACAGGATTAGCATACATGCTGTAAAGGCAATGAAATGTAGCCGATTTCAGACAAAGTGCTTTGAGTGTAATAAAGACAACTTTTGCTGTGGTATCCTTTCTACTTAGAAACTGCAGATACAGCTGCCTCTGGCAGGTTAAACTAATTAACCACCCTGCAGGCAGCCCCAAAGGCCTGTATGGGAACTCAGAGACTGAGGAGGTGAGTAAGCCATTAGTTCTCTCCAGAGGAATTGGTTTTTACATGCATGTCTCTCATCACTGCTAATCAAGCATGAAACACATTCTTTCTACCAAACTCCCTGAGATGTATGGGTAGACATCCACAAGGTCTGAAAAAATACTATACACTTTATTTGCCTGTCCAACCTACAGAAGGAAGGAAAAATGAGCAGTGAACAGCACATGCAGGACAAGCTGTTTTACTGGCAACTCAGAGGTCAGCTCACAACTGATCTGGTATATGAAAATCGTGAGGGCTGCTGTGGGGAAAGAAGAACAGATGTGGTAAGAGAAGCAGCACATAAAAAGAAAAGGTCTTTCCTTTTACAATAATAGAGGGCATAGCAAGCAAAGAATGAGTAAATAGAAGAATGGAGACATGAGGCATCACAGAGAAAAGGACAAACATGAGGGCTCACAAAGGCCCCTCAAAAATACAGTATTTTGTGCCCTCATTGGGTGATAGGTGTTAGGATTGATACACTCAATTATTGAATCTGCTTACATATTGCAATAGCCACATGACAAAGATTGGAAGCAAACTCAGAGCAATCAGTCTCCATTAAAATTTATAATATGCCACAGAAGATTTCTTGGATCTTCTTGAGAGTAGGAATAAATTGGTGCTTTCTATTTTAAGTGGGAAAAACAGGTCATGTACACCATTATTTCCTATAACCAAAAGAAAGTCCATTTCACAATTTCAATCATTGTGTATGTCTGAATTCTAAGACATGGACTAATTCCCATGCTCTCCCATAAGGCTCATGTAGCATTTTGGATGAAGATGAAAGCCTGTCTACAACCTTATGTATTAGCTTCAGTTACCTGGTAACAGTTGCATCATGAGCACACTACAGTTAAATAAGAATTTCTGGGCAGAAGTACCAGTGTCTCATTTGGTTACCATAACTGTCCCTGCAATGTTAATAATGCCAGTAAACCCTTCTGGGCAAGCTAATCTCTCATCTGGAGAAACCACTGGAGAGAATACAGGCCACAAGAGGAGAAGAGCACAGATTTTTTCATGGTACTGATGGTAATTATTCATGTTTCTCAACAATAATTGCTGAAATGAAAACTTTCCTTTGCCTGACCACTTCTCTTCTGTGGATCCCCACTTCTTCATCAGGTAGCATTAATCATAATTGAGCTCTGCCTGTGCAAGCAAACCTTGGCAATCAAGATCCAAATAGCCAGATTATCAGAGCACAGCCATTTTGCCCTATTTCTATAGGCATTTTTTTGAAGTTATCTGCTTCATATGAGAAAAGCAGAGCACTAGTTTCTTCTTATGTGTATGCACTTAGTAGATCTTATCTAGTATTTCTTCAGCACAGTACCTAATAGGGAACAGAAGTGATAAGGTTCCATTAGCCCACCCAATTAAGTTTTAGTGTCAGCATGAACCCAAATTGCTCAAAATAGGACTAAGAAAACCTGTCTGCATGAACTGAAATACACAGCTGTATGAAGGAGCTAGAGATTTTTTTCCTGAATAATTTTGCTTCATTAGCAGAGGCACTGTGAAAGTTTCCACTCAGATCATAGCCTGAGGGCATGCTCACAGGGAGAAATCTAGAAAACATCCTACAACAATATCTCAAAAATTCAAACCAAGAGAAAGAGGATGTGCTTGGGAAAATTCCAAAGTGAACACCTGAATATTTCTAGCTGGCCCCTGGCACGATGAGTTACATTCCCAAAAAATCCAGGTGTGTCACAAGGTTTTAGGAACCTTGACCCTAACCTTTCTCCAAAGTGAATCTTCCTTCGATACAGAGTCCTACAGACTCCAGTGCAGCTCTGCCTTCCTGAAGGCAATGCTGCACCACAGTCTGTGCAGAAGCAAGGATGAAGCAGGGTCCCACACTTGTATTTACTTGACACCTTTATTACCTACCTATGCTACTGCTCCTCCAGATAGTCAAGCTAAGTATCTCTCCAAGTATGTGACAGTTTTGAACCTTCACAGTTTGATTTCTAATACATATGGGTAGCATGTTAAATAACCCAATTAAATTTTTTTTTCATAAAATCAAAGCTACTCCTAACTTCAGGAACAAATCCAGGTATCTATTTTTTATCTTTTTTCCCCATCAAACATAGCCTGAAATTTCATCAGAAAGTGTTCTAAGCACTTATATCCAACTTATTCTGTGGCTCCTCTAAGTGGGTATTTGGAGTCCGCTACCCTCGTAGCTGTGCAAACAGGTTAACCCTTGAGATCTCCTAGGTGATGGATCTACAGGAAAGCAATAAATATGAATTGTAAGCAATAAATACACAGCACGCAACGTGCGCTTGTGGCAAAGGCAGCATCCTCAGCTGTTGGAAACCGCTTCAGCAGCAGGGCAGGGGAGGTGGTGCTTCAGCTTTGCTCAGATGTGGGGCTGCAGTGCTGTGCCCTTTGCTCCATTTTTCACTAGAGGGGACACGGACATGCTGGAGCAAGTCCAATGAAGAGCTGGAAACATGGTTAAGAGACAGGAACATCTTTTGTACAGGGAGAGGTTGAAAGCCAGGATGGTTTAGCCTAAGGAAGAGAAAGCTCAGGGGTGTTATCAGTGTGTATAGGCACCTGATGAGGTAAAGCCAACTGTTCCAGACTTTTCTCTGTGGTGTTCGTGAGAGGGCACAAAGCAGCAGACACAAACTGAAATACAAAGAAGTTTAGCTATCAACAAAAGCACCTTTCTTCCCATGAAAGTGATTAAGCACTGGAATAGAATATTCCAAAGCCCAGGTACACATGTTCTTGAGCAACATGCTCTAGCTGAATGTGTTTTGAACAGGTGGGTTGATCCAGCCAATCTCCAGAGGCATCTTTCAGCCTCAGCCACTTGATAGTTCTTGACTGCTCAATTTTTAACTCCTGGGAGCACAGGTAGGATCTCTCAGATTTCCAGTTCCAAAGACAGGCTTTGGAACTGGCCACTAACTCTACAGTAAAGGTATTAGAAATACTGCCTATATGAACCATCTGCTAAACGAAAGAAAGCACTGTGAAAAGGCACCTGTAATATCAGTCTCCCAAGACATAAAAGCGGCTGTTCTGATAGGGACTTTTCAAATCGCGCCGCACAGCGCCATCTTCTGGTGACCAAAAATTGGACATTTTTCTTAGTCTTCGAGAAAAAAGCTGTAATCATATAAAAAAAAAAGTAGTGTTGAGCTTAAAAATAAGCTATTTTAATAAAAAACCTATAAAACATATATCACCAAAAATTTTAATTAATCTCTGCTATCCCAATAAACATACAAAGTGAAAAAAAAAATCTTTACAATGTCTTACTCCCTTAATCAAGAGGGCCACACATCAACCTTGTTCTGATTTCTGCAGCTGAAGAAAAATATGTATTGCTTACATACCAAACAGTGAAATCTCAAGTATGTATCACAACACAACTTTCTCCTGTGCTTCTAAGGGGACCCTCAATGGCTCCACTCTCTGGAAGAGCCTTTGGATGAGCTTTAGAATGTAAGAATTGTTGCACTTGCTCCGGCATGAGCCCAAAGACATACTCAGGAAAAATACCAGTGTGCCAAATAGACCATGACCACGTCATAGCTCAAACTGAACCTCCACAGGCAGTCCACACAAAAACATGCAGACTAGAACTTATACTTCAAAAAAATAAAGGATCCTGCTTGTTTCTAGATTGCTACACTAACAGATAACCTTAACGTCACCATATTTCCTTTAATTTGTTGAATTTTCCACAAGAAGACACCAGTCAATAGTTTGATTACTTGATTAGGCAATCAGTGTTCAATTAACTCTCCTTTCTTGAATGGTTCAGCTAGTGGGAGTCAGGCTTGGTATCGGGTAGTTCCCCAGGTTTGAATACAAGTGTTTTTAAATAGGCTAGGGAAATAAAATAAAGGAATGAATACGTGAAATCTCACAATTCTAGAAAAGGAACCAGAAATGCTTAGGAATAAACTAAAGGCTCTGTTTCTTTACTTTGTTTGCCATGTAAAACACAGAGCTTCTCACCAGTACACATGAAAGCTCCTCTTCCAATGCAGCAGAACCAGAGGCAAAGTCAGTATTTCTAAGCTACCTTTTTATTTATTTTTTTAAAATACAACCAGCACCTCTAGGGGACAAACGAAGACACATACCTCCCGGTTTGGAAATTAACTGCTCCACGTGGAGCGCTAGATCCCCCCTAGTGCTGTAACTTCTACAGCCACACACTCTGGGGTTTTGCCGCCCTGCGGAGGAGGCTTTCTGCGGCCGCTGCCCAATTCCAAGGCATCTCCTGGCCCGGTTTATCCCGGGGATTTACGGGCTCAGGCAGCGCCCCGAGGAGGGCGCGGACGCACCCGCTCCCTCAGGGCCCCGGGCGCTTCCCGCCGCCGCCCTTTGAAGGGCTTCGTGGCGCCATCGCGGGGCGGGCGCACGT